>JAMKCH010013933.1:0-24830 GCA_023653785.1 Ophioderma brevispina | reverse complement strand
GTGTTGTGCGCTCTTGTAAGTCTGGGGTGTGTGTGTGTGTGTGTGTGTGTGTGTGTGTGTGTTGTAGTGTGTGTGTGGGTGTGTGGTAATTAAAACGAATCGCGCGCTCGAGAACCTCTGAACCCCCCGGCCCCTACAGAGGACCCAATAAAGACCAATCGCCTTTACAAGTAGATCAAAACAAAAGTCTGCCGCTTGCATTTGTGAAATAACTTGAAAACATTGACATGTGGTCAAGGTGGTGCTTTCCGTCGTCTCGATATTTTGTCAGTCCCCCCCCGCTTGCACGATTCCATAGACCCTCGATTTATATTTGTTCCTGGTGGAGAGTCGGTTGCCAGAGATGAATGCTCCTAATCCGTCAACGGGCTCTTGCCTTGCTGCCCATAAACTTAGCAAAAAAGCCATAACAAAATTTCTTGCGGTATGGTAGTATACCGCCCTGTCTCAAAAAACTGGTACAATAAAACCGATTTTTTGCAATTTAGATCCAACATAAGTAAGTGGTTTTTGTAATCATCCGTCAAGAGAAAAAACCATGCTTTCCAGGATTTTTTGTTTCAGCTCATTTCTTATTTCAGTCGAGAGATAACTCCATTTTACTGAGGAACACAAACATCGAGTTTGCGCCACTTTCTTGTTGCGTGAACACTGTGAACGAATTAGTTAAACCTAAGTTTTTCTATTCCACTTGAACAGATTTAATTCTTTAAAAAGGGACTAACTTCAGTAGCAACTCTAAAAGATACGAAAAACAGTTTTTACATCATTTGTGGAAGTTATATCATTAAGTTTCATGGGCGTTAAAGATAAGTGAAATAACATCAACCTACTGCTGTTTGTCAGATTGAGAACATAGCGTACAACCGGCGTACAGCAATCTGGATGAAGCGTTCACTATGGTCTTGAAGTACAGGAACGCAAATTCCTACCACCACTTTGATACTTTGCTTCAAATTCCAAATTTTGTATTGACTTCACATTAGTAAATGCAACAAGATAGTGCAATATTTAAACTATTCTTTTGGTTTGGAGTGTGTTTTATTTGGTTGCAATTACCTTCCTTCCTGGCATGATTTTACATATAACCAAATCTTGTAATATTCAAAGCTCCATTTCATTGACGTGCAATCAATATTTGTATTGTTTGTTATTTATGAAAAAGAAGATTTTTATAATTGAACTGATCATGTTGACATTAGAACTTGTTCGATAAAAGTAACTTGACCTTTGTTTACTCAATTTATCTGTGTTTTGTTCTTTTTGTCAAGTTTTGCAATCTTTTGTGAGCTTTAAGACAGCATGGCATAGCTGGGCAAAATCAACCTCTGGGCCCATGCATAACGTGGCACAAATCGATTTTGGATCAGTCGCACTAAATTGATTATATCTCTGGCTTGACAACGGCAAATGAGATGAACAAACGCCTTGGAAAGCCTGGTCCTTTGTCTTAAATCTTATGTCAAGTAAGAATGACTTATTTTGAACTTTCAATATTTAACCAATTTGTTTTCTGATTGTAACCATTTTTTTGAGACAGGCTGTCATATATAGTGTGCATTCTAAAAAAATGGTGTGAACGATGATCCATCAGTAACTTTGGGGCCAATGCGCGTGGAGTGAAATAGTGGGGGAATATCTGGTGCATTGACTTTCAACCTACGCTGACCTGCAACTTATCTACCCCCGGCAGAATTCTTGTCTTTAGTGCCTTTCGACTTCCATTGCACTTCCTATATCGTGATGATCCCTGGCGCACTGTTGACAATGGTTCTGCTGCCATGGACATTAGTAAGAGATTTATTCAAAGTTATCCATTTTCCAAGTGGCATATATGATTTTCTTCTGTCATAATTTGAGGTCTATGTTGGGCCTATGTGAATCTTTGACCAGGCCTTGGTCGGGCTGTTTTTCACTCAAAACAAAAAGCCATGAACTGTCAGAGTGGCCAAACCGTGCAGAATCGTGGTGAGATGCTTGCTTTGAACATATATATATATATATTTATAGATTGAGACTGAGTTCCTATGCCATCTGGCACGCACGGTACAGGTCTTGCCCATAGATTTTAAACTTTGCGTTATCTCCAAGTTCATTTTTTTTTTTTACAAGCTATTACCATGTAGAGGAAACCGGATATGGTAAGCAGGTATAGTATGAATCTCAGATGCCAGCTCAATGTCGTCGGACTGTGTTAGAGGCCAAGGAAAGTCTATGGGAAAGCTGCTGAATATCACGAAGGAGAGCGACATCTTGACACTTGATAAAGTTGAACAGACCCAATTTCTGGGCCCGTGACTCCCTTGCCTCTTCCAAGAGGAGTAGACTTGAGGGTGATTTGTGGGTAACGCCTTTAATCTTCTACTTGGTCACGGAAAATAAAATTTGGTGGGAAGATGGGTCCAACCACCGGAAGACAATCTATGAGAGGGGGGCGATGCCTCGTTGAAGTTGATACTTCCGGTTGTGTATCATCTCCAAGCAGACGACGATATCCAACTCCTTCAAGATGCAGCGTTTTGCTGATCCACAGTTAGGTATTTGATCACGACTGATAGCATGCGATATAGGATTATAGATTGCCGGAGATGTCAGTCCATATGAAGCTGCTCCAATCGTTATCCTGCAGTTCCTTTAAATTTACTGAGGTGTAAAACTACCATGATACAATATGGATATCACACTTGCATGTTGGCAGAGGCATTTCAGACTGTAGAGTTCTGTTCTTCACGCTTTTCTCGGGCATGATAACAACACAGTATCTTATCTTGCATAGTCTTGCCATCATTCCATACCTTGAATTTAAGAGAATGTTTATTATGTGTATTATATAAGTCTAATTGTACTTGGCCCGCAACGTTTCTTATAATATCCACAAAACGAGACTATCGACATTGGAGGCGCCTAATTTGCATAGTCTTAGTATTTGAGTGAACATGTTAATGACAAATAACATATGTTATGAGTGCCTTTTAAATGATCCTCGACCCTAAAACATAGGTCTCGTAATCTTATCTGGGCAGGTAATGTGGAACATTGGCCACGATATGACCAAAGTATGGATTTTTGGCTAAGGCGCCCTAAGTGTGCATTTATGTCATCATGTGGAATCTGGTAATTTTCAAAATGGTTCCATCTTGATCTTTGAACCTCGAAACATTCCAGTCACCTTATTTGATTCATTTATCAACATTATTGGGTTGAGATATCTCGAAAATTGTATTTTTATACTCAATGGCGACCCTAATTTGCATATTAACGCGTCCTCATGGAGACATCTGGTTTTTGAAATGGTTCCATCTTGATCTTTGTACCTCGAAACCCTAGGTCCCAGTTCACCTCATTTGTTCATTTATCAACAGTATTGCTTGAGATAGCGAAAATTGTATTTTTCTGTAATGGCGATACTAATTTGCATAAATTTTGCATAAAAATATACGTGGGACAACTTGTTTGATTTGTTTTAAACATAGCTAATCGTTTTCTACGCATTTTTTCTGATATAGTTACATTGCTTAGAATTTTATTTCAAGGGGTGCACGAACACCCTTCTCCCACACTAGACCTAGTGGTTGCGTATTTGTGAGTGTCAACATCTCATCCTTTCGACTTCTGTCGAGATCCGTGACGCGTACAGTACGTCACTGTACTCGTATATATACACTACAACACGCAGGTCTGCCCAAACATAACAGAAGCCACTTGACTAGGAGGTTTTCGTTAAGACTGTGCGTTACGCGGTCCGTTGTACTCTCCTGCGTTGAGTTATTCCACGTACAAAAACCATTTGTTTTTGGACTTCGACTGAACGGTTAATCCCGCACTGGACTATGTGGTGCTGAATTAAGCAAGCGGCATACACCGAATCTTTCACATTTTTTTCAACACAATTTGCCTTATCTCGAGATATTTTCAAAACAATGCAAAGCAGGCGGCCCCACAATGATCAGTAGAGATCAATACTCATGGTTTTAATGATTATTAATAATAATCAATAATCAACGAAAGAGAACACAGGCGGTTACAAAGCATAAAAAACAAAGTATTTGATCACCTTATCCACTTTCGCGATTTGTCATAAACTGTTTGGAAAAAACAGGTCGCGAACTTCATAAGACCTTCTAAACATTGTGCGGTGGTAAAGAAATTGAGTGTCCCCCCATGAGAGAGTTCCTAGCTAACCATAGCAACATTCGGAAAAAACCGTGACCTTATACGATGCCATTTGGGTACATGCTGAAACAAACGATGCATACAGCACTCAATGGCGAACACAATAGACAGATGGGTGGTAGGGCACTCAGTCACGCGGACACGGTAGTTTATGACACCTGTACAAGACACAATAGGGATAGACCTATTGTCAAGCATTTTAATCTCCCTGGCCATTCTGCTAATGATATACAAATTATAGCAATTGACAGGCCCCGCACCTTGGACACTGATTTTAGGAAAACATTGGAATTACATTGGATTCAGATCCTCCAAACAACTGCACCTCAGGGATTTATAAAAAAAAAGTGACTAAACTATCATTTTAGCAGATGTCTACGCCTTTCCATTTTACAAGCTGTGCTTGTTTAGTCCAGCCAGCTTCTTTATCATCTCACATTTTATATCTTTGTTCTCTTTTCCAAGCTCAGGTGGTTTTGATCTCTCCATGGTGTTTATCTTTTCCATTTTATGCTTGTAGTCCTCACTCACAATGTTACTCCTTCTTACCCCTTTGGGGACAGTACACCATGCATGATACAGTCTTTTATCTGTGCACATATCTTTCTTTTGTGGACACATTCCATTGATCTATTCATGCTGTTCTTTGCATTTGTTGTCTGGTTATAGCACTTGCCATAGTGTCAATAGCTTTCTTGGTTAGTTTTGGTGTGGTTTTTTGTAGTTCACTTGATAAATGCTGATTTTTCTGCCGAAACGTTGTGTTGTAGTGTTGCTGTTTGTCTGGTAAGTTGTTGTTTATTCTTGTTTTCCCTATGTTGGTTGAGATTGTCTGTTTGGAAGTTGTTATATATGCAGTTATGTCGTTTGTCGTACATTACACTTAGCGTGTTTGCAATTTGTCATTGTTTTTTTTATGTGTGCAATAAATATGAAGTATATATGAACTAATCAATCAGCTATAGTTATTCACTTAATCACCTTAACTGAAAGGCTACTGAAGGTCATATCCATCACATTAAATTTGTTATATTCAGTAGTGAAGTGCTGTAATAACTCATATTGTGTTGGTTTTGCCAATTCTTCGTGAATATTGGGTGCCTGGATTTGTATTAAATCATCAACATAGTTCATGAGGGTTTAATTCACAATTTGCCATTCGGCTTCCCTGATGTGTACATCAGAAGAAATGTATCAGTATCATAACGATGAACCAAAATAATGGTTAATGTGTGGCAAATTGTGTTTTTGGGATCCTGTTGCATTAATGTAAGAGGTACTCTTACAAACTTTGTAAAAATGAGATTATGCCATTGTTTTATTGGTCATGATCTTCAACAATATGTCTCGTCAGCCACATATCATACTCATGATCGCCAGAAACCCTCAAACCTGGTCGGAGCTATATAGAACCATTCCACCCAATATTGGGTCATCTGGAGACAATCCGGTGACCGTTGAGAGCCAGAGCATTAATTATTTATTCAGGGGATTTGTCTTCCATGAAGGTCAATGACAAATTTGGGGGGGTGCCCCTCGTCAAAAGTGTGGGCGATCCAGAAGGGGGGCATAATCCATATACAGGGGTTCAGATGAAAAAATGCTTGGATCGCTGTAAAAAGGCACAACCAACGTCTTGTTACAATGATACTACCCCAACGTATCTGATGGAGATATGACAAAAATTGTCAAATTCATCAGAGTCATCACCAAAAGTTTAATCTTTAATATGCTCGATTTTCAAATTAATTTTTCTCAAATTGTTCTCTTTCCCAAACCGCAATACCAAAATGTTTTGGGCACGTTCTAACAAATGATTTCTAAATTCAGGTTTCAATTGCGGTCAATGACTTTTTTTGGTCATTTATCTCAACAACAAATTCATGGACAAAAGATAGTGCCAATTACTTTTGTTGGGCAAGTCCTTGTGGAAAGTTAATTTGAGGAACCCAATTTGTAAAGAAATCGATGCAGTATTAAAAGGTTTTATATTGTTGATGACCTTGACTTTGCCGACTTTTGCCTTTAATAACTATACGCTTTTTTAATCGTTGTAACAAACGAACACTTTGGGGGGCGGGGGTTCCTTTTTACAGCAAGCCAGCATTTTTCTTTTTTTTTACCCCTTGTAATTATGGATTCACTCCTTCCTGGATTCGGCCACAATTTCAAGAGGGGCAACCCCGTTTAAATTTTGTTCATTAACTTTCATGGAAGACAAATCCACTGAAAAATAATGCTCTGCTCTCCATGATCACGGAATTGCTCCAGTACCCAACTAACAATTTGTTTAATTTAAAAAAAGAAAAAACCTAAAAAATTAAAAAAAAAAAAAAAAAAAAAAAAAAAAAAAAAAAAAAACAAAAACGACCACGTGTACGATGACGTCGACAGATTTTACTACTGAACAAATAAATGAAGCAATGCAATGATAGGCCAATTTTTGACGCAAATTAAAAATACTAAAAAGTCAGAAAAGATAATGTTTATTTCTAACATGCAATTTAGTCCTTATGTACCACAAAACACTACTTTCATTTTAGATGCTCTTTTAGAAAATGACGTCAGTTTGACCTTAATCCGAAACAATGGTTTCCCCTAATTAAAAATCGGAAGGATTAATTTTAGTTTTTATTATAGATATATTGTTGTCTATGTGGGGTAAATTACATCTAATATTCAGCTTGGGAAGGGGGTAAAAAGCTGTGCTACTGTGCTACTTTGCCATTTAAGAGTTAACGAGGCTTAAAATAGGTCCATTAATGGTAGTGTTCTTTGTTAAAGAGCGAAAAACCATGGGCACAGCTGCAATGCTACTGCACGTCTTCCTCTAATGAGGAAATTATATAGATCACTAGTTAATGTTTAATTGTTTAGATCAGAGAACTGTTTAGTTTTATGCTTGGATAACTTCTTGCAAGTTGTTGCCAATAAATTTAGGGGTTTTTTCAAATTATCACTGAAATGCAAATAGTTCTCACTGAAGTAGAATGGAAACTTGATTTCTTTGTATTCAAAATGCAGACTGAAAATCTTATCACCAAACAATGTTGACCGGTGTCATAAACTACAGTGTCCGCGTGACTGAGTGTCCTACCACCCATCTGTCTATTGTGTTCGCCATTGAGTGCTGTATGCATTGTATGCATCGTTTGTTTCAGCACTGTACCCAAATGGCCTCGTATACAAGGTCACGGTTTATTCCGTACACGTTGCTATGGTAGCTAGGACACTCTCTCATGGGGGACACTCAGTTTCTTTACACCGGCATCCAAACTGTATGAGATCTTTCGCCAGGTACTCTCGCACTGTTTGTTTGTTTCTTTGAATATCACTTTAAATATAAAAAAAAAAAAAATTTAAAGGATTTTTTCAATGATACTTAGTCAAGAGCCAAATAGAAAAGCTATACTGCGATGCGAAATGTAATTTTCACATAAAAGCTTAAACCAAAAGGAAAACCACATTTTAATAAGAATGCTGAGAGAACACATAAAGAAATCACAAATAATCCATTATTTGGAAAAATATTTTTTCTGTGGAAATTCCGTAGACTGATTATAAAACTTACCATTTTGGTATTTAAGCATTGCACTAACATTAACGACACTGGGTGAAAATAAAAGCAGCAGATATAGTTTACAGTACATCGTCTTGATCTGGAGAAGGCCGGTTGTAAACAAGATGAGAAAAGCTTTGTAGTTCAGGTGCAAACCCCTGCGAAGTCTCGTTGGTAAAACGCTGTGTCTTCAGGTTTCTAATCTATAACATTCCGAAAATTATGATAACACGAAAATTCTCTTATCTGAATCATTAGCGTAATTGGTACGCGCACGTGTGTGTGTGTGCGCGTTCGTGTGTGTGTGTGTGTATGTATGCGTGCGCATTTGCGTGCGCATTTGCGTGCGTGCGTGTGTGCGCCAAACCTTAAATGCAAATTTCTGTTTGCAAACTGCAACAATTACATCATGGAGTGGCTATGGGGAAATGTGATACAGACATTTGCTCGTAACCCTGGAATTTTGGGTTTTATATTGTTTATATAATTCAGTACCCTTTAGGCCACTGTGTTTTGCATCAGTTGTTCATCGGAAGTAATTGTATTGTTCCTTTGCAATTGTTCGTCAGTGGCTATCGCCTCTTCGGGACAATCTCTTGTGACCACTGACCGCTACACATGGATAGCGGGCTGCCGCACAGTTGAATGGTCGCCGAGTGAAACAACAGGAAGTTGCATTTTGAACTGCACAATGTGGCTTCACTTTATTGTCAAAGGAATTTTGTACAACAATAGAACATCTGTGTGGAATATGTGCACCAGCAGGTGTATGAATTGTTTGCCGCCATATTGCCAAGGTCGAAAAGCAACTTCCTGTTGTTTCAATCGGGGACTCAGACCCGCTATCCATGTGTAGAGGTCAGTGCTTGGGACCAATAATACTCCGATTGCAAATGATAACTTTAAAAAGGCGGACACCTGTAACGGCAGTTCTAAATAACACATTTTATCTTAAATCACTTGATCCTTGATAGGAACATTCGAAATTAGGAAAACGTAATAACAAATGAAATTCAGAATATCAGTAAAACGGAACCTCCTCTTTACAATTTGTTAAAACGATCAATACTTAGCTATCATGATAACTCTCCGCATATTGTTTTTTAATATTTGTATATTTGCAATAAACAGATCAAGTAGGAATAGGCTGCCTTTGCCTGTTTTGTTACAATTTAAGACACTGTATACAAATTACGAGTAAAGTCATAATAATTGATTATGCTATTAACAATTCCACGGACAGCTTTGATCAAATAATTGATGACAATGCTAATATCCCGCAGCAATTTTATAGTCAAGTTGTTCACATTATATTAATTATCGTCATTTTCATGGCCCTGGACCATGCGGGCTAAAACCTTCTATATTGCGTTGCCTTTCTATATCCAAGTTTCTTTGTGCTAACAAATTCAAAACAATACATAGGCCATCTACCACCTGCCAAGTAAGATATCATTGCTGAATAAATGTGATATCACTTCCAAAGTGTTGGTAGATTTCTCGTAGCAGAGCTGTTAGCTTTTGAAATTAGAATTTAAAAACGTACGGCACTCCAAAAAAATCCTTATATTAATTCATTGATCATGACATATGTGACAATATGATATTGGGAATTGAAAACAAAAGTATTTAAACAACATTGTAAAACTTGAGGAAAAAAACTTACATTGATCTCAAATAATTCATATTAATGTCACACAAACCTCTTTATGAAAGAGTTCAATAATCTATTTCAATAATCTGTTATAAGACATCTTTATTTAAAATATATAACATGACGTTACTCTCTGTCCAATATCAGAAACGCTGTTTTAAAAATTTAACATAAATGGAAAATATGAAAGACCTGTTTTAGATCCTAGAACATAACACATTAACCAATTTTGAACGACGACAGCTACTTTGCAAACAAACGCTGTTCCGTTTCGTTCTATCTGGCTTGATATCGATTCCAAATTTGGTTCGACCTATTTACAGCAGAGATTAATGTAGAATTTATTAATGTCTGCTAACCAAGAATCTCATGTTTATTCAAATTTAGAGTTTGTTCGTTTGAAAATCGTTTAAGTGTAAAAATGTTCTCTTTCAAACACCAAAAAGGTATAACAAGTTGTAAAAGTTATCAAGCATAATAGAAATGTGTTCCTAATTCAATTAAACACACATCATATATAATGTATCTGTCACACCAACGACACATCAACACACACATTTACCCACCTGTGTTTGTTGTAATACTTTCTACTCTACTTCAGACAGCCGGTGACAACTGGACTGGATTGGCACTGAACCGGGTTTAAATAGAATCAGACTGTTCAAAGCAACCGTCCTCTCTCCTGTAAGCTGAATATCTGTGGTACAACAAAAGAAATTAGTGAATAGTGGTTTCGGGGAAATTGTTGTTAACTACCATTATGCAAAGGGGAATATCAGCATTATATTAATATATATATATATATATATATATATATATATATCTCACTCACGATCACTGGGTATCCGATTTTCAGAAAAAAGTTTATTTTTACCGGCAGAGGCCGCGCAAGTGTAAGTTTCGACAAACAAAATGAAACTCTTCCTGGGACTCTTCCAAGTGTTTCTAAACAATCGTCCTTCTTTGTGATTCTCAACTTCTACAATTTGATATTGGTGCACTTTTCCATTGAAGCATTACTTTGGACTTGGAGCAATACTTTCGACTTGAGTATAAAAGCGATGCAATCTCAGAGAACTAATGCAGTTAAGGATCTTCTTTGGTTAAATTCTTGTAACCGATCCAACACCTCAGTGAGGAATAAGAGAGAGTGAGTCATATCTCTCATAGGTAATGACCAATACATTTCTTATTTGGGTGCTCCATTTGGTGAGGTAAAATTAAGGGATGTATTGAAAGTAAAGTCAAAGGTCATTTGAGGTCATTAGAGCCTAAATATTTTTATTGAGCCATTTCATTCCCAAGCCTCATAATTTGTACCATTTATTTTAATGCTCCCTATTTCCAGCACCTTAGAGGACACTTTCACACCACATAATTGGCAATGGGTTCAATCTAACCCAGCGGTCATAGTCGTTTATAGCGACGTCGAAACGACGTTGGCACGTCGAAAACAGGTCGACGTTTTATAAAAATTACGTCGAAAATGCAAATTGAATCGACGTTTTTAAGAACGACGTCAAATCGATTTGCATTTTCGACATAAATAGTGTGTAAATTTCTAAAGCTCTCGACGTCTTTTCGACGTTCCAGCGTCGATTGCCCACTGGGTAATAGATCACAGGTCAAAGGTCATCTTGTAGTCAAAATCATGTTGATATTTTCAGTCCTTGATCATCATAAATCCTACAGTGTTTCCCAGAAAATGTGGAAATTTGAATTGTAATTAATCACTCCGGAGGTACGTCACTTCTGCTGATGCCGTTGACAACAAACAGAATCACCAAGATTACCATGCGCGGATGGTAAATAGTCCTTTGTTTTGCTGCATTTTTGAAACTTTGGGGTTGTAATATGTTAACTTAAATACTACTACTACGTCGGCCTCAGTCGGGATCTAGCACGGATCATCCAGTCTACATCATCCTGCTATCCTGCAATGTGTTCGTAATGATACACGTCAGACTGATACCTCTGTAGTTGTCAATGTGGGATAGGTTCCTATTTGTGGGGAACTGGGTTGATGTTAGAGAGTGACGTTTATCGTGCTGTTCTCCATTAAAGTCCAAGTGCATATTACGAGTACAATATCGTCTAATTCAGAGTTCTTGAATACCTCTGGGGAATATTGTCCGGCCCTGGGCTTTTGCCCTGTTTCAAAGACGACTTTGCCTTGGAGTATTCTTCTATTGTAAATGGGCCATCATCAATGTGAATATTGCTTGTATCTCCTCTTCAGAATCAACCACACTTGGTGCTGCACCCTGGGGACCCCTTGAAGTGTGTGACCCATGCGTTTACTTAAATAGTTGCATTTTGTTTTGGAGTTTTGAGTCTGATTGGCAAATGTAAGACAATAATGTTTGTATTATGTATTTAGAAGGAGATGACCTATATGGATGATTCTAGCAGAAATCTATGACGAGGCGAAACTCAATTCAATGTACGCGAGGATCAAGTAAATGATACAACCCGAGAAAATTTCTTCTGTAGTTTTAGTAGGGAACTGTAGGGGTAGCTTTAGTTTGAAACACAAGTCATTGTAGGTTTATTTAAAGCTGAGCCCACTAGCGTTAAAGAACTCTCTTCTTTTAATATCGAATGAGCAGGATACGTTTTGATTCAAATTGTACCCAGCAAGGATATACGTTTAACAACTTTTACCAGCGTAATTTTAAGTTAGAGAGTTTTTAGTTAACCTCGGTTTTGTTTCAAACTCTCTTCGGTACGTTTTGGTTTTGCTCTAATCTGTGCCTGTTTGTGTAATTTGGATCCAAAACGGTACCGCAGTAAGGATATAAACTTTATGGAAAAATTTTCAACTCCAGTGCCATAAGTTTTGTTCGTTGGTTACACCCATTTTGTAATTGTATACATTTTAAAACCTAAATTTAAAAAAATGGAAAGTGTGGGGTAAAATAAATGCATATCAAGTTATCTAAACATAATATGTATTATGCTGTAAGTCTTCTCTTACCTTGAAAATCCTCTAGTCCTACTCACCTACTTTCAGGTTTGCCAGTGATCAGTTTTATATGTTCATATAGAGGCCGCCTGATAATGAAGGTTAAGGTGCCACGACGCCAACTACCTTGCCATTACAGCAATGGAGCTTATATATATTACACCTCATATTTCAGTGTTGACACTCGTTGCTAATGCGCTCATGGAAAATTGATGAGCCTAAAATGCCAAGGTACGTTCTGATCACGTGAAAGACGTGATTAACGTAAACGACTGACTTTTAACGTTTAACTTTTAATTGCCAGTTTCTGTATGTTTACTTTAGAGTTCCTATCTTTCTTTCCAAAAGTTGTAGATGTTTAGGCGTTATAATTCGAGAACATAACTTGAGTACCAAAGGCTCGGGAATCATAACTTGGGGTTTTTGTTCTAAGAGTATATGCCGAGTTGTTGCTGATATTCCGACTGGACCTAGCTGATATCCTTTAGGTTTTCCAGTTGAGAAATTTGATTTGGCGATCGAGAATGCATGAGATTTGTTAATCGGCAAACCTGGATTATTTATGATTTTTTTATTCTATCGAGAAACTTGTTTTATTTATTAACACTAGACATTTGGCTTGCCATACTAGGGTGTAACTAGATGTTTTAGATTAACTGTATGGATTGCCATACTCAAATGTAACTATTCTTCTCGTAAAATTGACATTCTTGAGGCAATATATTTTTCATTTTCATATTATTCTGAGAATAAGCAGCCTCGGAAAGGGTTTACCGGTCTTATTATGCAACAAAATATAGCATGCAATATGGTGCAAGTCATACTGTACTATAAATTCAAGGGCCATAAGTAAGCGTATCGTCTCAGAGGGCAGCTACTACTATAGCTTACTGTGCTGTCTGGATTAGCTCTCATATGAAGGAATTGAAAAAGCGAAAGTATCCAGTGGCCAGTTATAATTATAGTGTACGGTTTGGTACAAATCAATTCAATTGTAACATTTAGGGGCCCCACAGACCTTTTTTCAGTGGTGAGGGGTTTTTAAGGGTCGTCAATTGCCGACAAGTAACCCGTGTGCCAACGTTAATTCAAACACAAGCACAAACGTGTTAGAGTGTATCTGTGTACGTGTAAATGCGTTGCCCTTTACACACACCTACACACACACACACACCCACACACACACACACACACACACCCACACACACAAAGGAAGAGCAAGCCACACTCCCATTGGGGCTGAGAGGTCCATAGAGGAGACGTCAAGGTAAAAAGAAATTGCAAATGGCTACGCGCGGGGTTGAGTTCGGCTGAAGGGGTGTTCCCCTACCATGCCTACTGCATGAAGCATGGAATCCCTGCGAGGGTGTACTACAAGAAAAAAACACTCTTCTGAAGCAATTGACAAACTGGCCATAACCCCCCTTGCTCAGATTATATTTATAACATTCGGCTGGTAGCCAGGCGAAGCCCAAATAGCACCTAAACTCTAGAACTCTATTCCCTCTATTCCAAAGGATCTTGCCAATCTCAGTGACTTTGTTAAAAAAGCATCCAAAAATTGTATATACTTAGAAAAGTGGTGCAGGTGAAAAAAGCTATAATTGGAAACTTTCTAGGCTGGTTGCCCCTCCCTCAGTAAGGGAGTTTGACTATCACTTGAATGGTCAACGAACATGAAAGCTCTCACTGTACCCATTGTGTGTCTCGTCATTGTTTGGATGTAGCAACAGGGCGCTGATTAAGCTTGCTGCCGTTTGTAAAGTTGCGTTGTCTCTGTCTAAATATGGATTGTTAATTATAAAAATGTAAGCGCTGTGATACTTGGTTTATTCTTGTAAGAGCGCTATATAAAGCCTGCATTATTTATTTATATGATTATTTGTTCTATACTTACTGCATAAGTCCTAGAAGCAAGGGCGTTATTGAGCCAAACAAGCCAGCGCGGGAAAAGTAGGCAATGTTTCATTAATGTAGCCTCAAGTTAGACCTAAGTTGATTGCAACGAAAATGATACTTTTCTTTCTTGTGTTTCTTCTAATTATTTCGAACTAGGAGGGAATCAAATCCCCCGCCTCCTAATTCCCCTGGCTCCCACAGGCGACACACCACTCCCTGAAAGTAACATTAGGCCCAGGATATTTTTTGTGTATTGTTTGTGTATTTTTTGTTGTATAATTCAAATATAACCGGTATACCAATTAAAGGTCGCCTCAATACACCGTCCACTTTAGGGAATGGGGCCTAGAGACCTAATTTCCCATGGTTAAGTTCTCATGCAAACTTGAACCACTAGGGGGAGTATGAACCCATATTAAAACAGAAAAATTGACGCAACCAAAAAAATAAATGTAAAATTATTATTAGCTGTTACATCAGATTTTGGACAAAACAAACTGATGAAATGAAACAAAGACAAACAAGGCGCAAAAAACGACCCTAGTCCATAATTTCACAGCAGCTAGCTATTGATCTTATAAATTATTTGATAGCTGTAGTATTGAAGGAGATTACAACTGCCAGTGCCCAAAATTCTAAAACCGTTTACTAAGCCTAGTTGGCCACTCTAAAATGGGACTAGTTTGCCAACTAAGCCCAGTGGCGCCGTGCTAGGATTTTCATTTTGGGGGGGGGACCAGGGTCGCATCTCAACGACGAAAATGGTAGGTCCAGGGGCCGCGTAGGGCCCCTGTTGGGCGTCCAAAAATTTGGGTTTTATATGCTTTAAGGTCTTCGGAGGGCTAATTTTTGTACGATTTTGTAAAATGTATTGTCGCACGCTGTACATTGAACTTTAAACCTATACTTTGCCGATAATCCGGGCCTTGCAAAGTGCATGACCTGAATTTTTCAAGTGACGAACGGGCTAATCTCAACCACCGAATCAATATTGCGGGGGGCGCGGCCCCCCTGCCCCACCTCTGGCTACGCCCTGAAAAGCCTAGTTGCTACTAGTTGAAATTACATAAAACTTTACTATTGCTCAGTTGCATTCTAAGAATCTTGCTAATTTTAGAGTTGATCCAGAGCAACTCTAATTCAGATAGTGGCAACAAAATCAGTGAAGAAAACAATATTAGTATCTTATTTCTGTAAATTTTTACACAGACAACTTAACACTGAAGTTTATTGCCTACCAACCATATTAATTTATAGTTAATGTGGAAATTTTAAATTAAAAAAAATAAAAAATGTGAGTAAAGTTTGTCTTCAATTTTATTTGCCATTAAACAAAATGCCGTAATAGCATCAGTGAAAATGGAACGGAGGAGCTTGTGTAAATACAGGCCCCAAAATAATGCTTATATATTGAAATGAAAATAAATTATCAAACCTTTACTGCACAGAAATACAAGGGTGAGTCAAAAAACTTGACCTGATTGTTCCGCCGCCATTTTTGTATCATATGAAAGCTGGATTTATTATCTTTAATTTACTGCAAAGATCATTCACATCGGTTAGGTTAGTCCGAGCTACAGTCGTTTGAATCAAGGTAGTCAGGTTTTCTGCTCTGTCCAAAGGATTCCCATTGAATAACGGCGTTCAGCGAAGGAATCAGTGTCCAGAAGAAAACAGGCTATTTTCCTGCATAGTCTTGATATCTGAGACTGTAGCTCGGCCAATACTTAACCCATTGGAATGATCTTTGCACAAAATAAGATGATGAATAAGCTTTCCCGTATATACTACATATGTTCTAATATATATTATTTAAAATTCAAAATGGCGGGAACACAATCAGGGTCAAATATTTTTTTGACTGCCCTGTATTAGAATTTCTTTAATTCTGTTCCATACAATACAACATCATAAAACATTAAGAACAATTGTTCTTTTCCCATACTACACTAAAGATATATATATAACCATGAATTTGCTTACAACAGTACCATAATGAGCTTTATGAGATGTTTTCATTTTGAGTATGAATAAATTTGCTTATACAAAATATACCATCACATTCTCAAAGTCATATACAGCAGAATTAAAGACATTCTTTAATATTTCTTTCAGTGCTGAGTTACGCTCTTCTGTTTTGTCAACTCTCGATTATATAGTATAGGTTTTCCTGTTTAACAGGCCTATATTACGAAGCTACTACACATTATCCTGGCGTCATTTATGATCATGGTTCACAGGTGAGCAAAGCATGTTAATGCTCTGAGCTAACAGACTCAACACAAAGGTCAGTCTTCATTTAATGTTTGAATTTACATTCCCCACACTGCCACCAAGGCCATTCGCCCGAAAGCACCCAATTATGTAGACAAAGATTGAGCTAGTTGCAACTAGATTTCCTAGGATATGTACTAGTTAGCAGGTTTTATGAATTCAATTTAGTTGTCACTCCTGTCGTTGCATCTAGGGATTTTAGATTCTTACCAGGCCTTAGTTGCCAGTTAAACTAGCAAGGTTTTATAAATTTGGCCCAGATCTTATACCCTCATGATTTATTTTTTTAAAAACATGTTGAATTGTTATTTTAAAAATCGGTTTGCAGAGGATTTGACATTATTCGCTTACAAACGGCATGGTGTTAAATGCATAATTGTGGACATTGTCACGGGCCTATTAATTAAAAAAAGATGGCACTCACACTTTTAAAAATGTTCTTATTTATCCAGACTTGGACCTTTAATTACTGCAACCCTGGTTATTCAACAATTGGTCACGCAAGTTACATTACAATATGGCAGCAGCAACTGTAAATAAACAGTACTTTAGATAAACTACATCATTTTGAAAGAGGTAGTATTTATACGCTGACCGTATCATATTTCCAGTATAGTACGGTTTTTTGTAACTTACTTGTTTTTAATATAATGTATGAACATACTCTAAAATCTTTTAAACCAATCTAAAATTGGTTAAATTAACGTGTTAACGTCATTTAAAAATGCAAAATCTTGTTTTTTCCTTTTTTAATAAATGTTAAAAAAATCTTCTACACTCGATTCCTGTTTTTGCATCTAATACTTATTAGTTTAATGAATATTTTTAGTATTTAGTTGTTTTTAATTCGACTCTGTAAACACAACTCATGAGTGAATTAGTAATAAGATTAAGTGATCTTAAAGCCCTGGTTCGAATCAACCAGTAAGATTCATGTATAAAATTTTACTCATGTGATCTATTAAGTAATTGTGCCATTAGATATGTAACATTATCATGTGAAACAAAGTTTATACTGTATTTCCAATGTTACAACCCATGTTGGCACGTAAAATACAACGTTTGTACGATGTCATAGCTCCACACGTTTAAATTATGTGAATTGTAGTAACGTTTTTCATTCTTAACATTGTTAAACAGGTCAAACCAACAATACTTGAAGCTGGATTCACGTACCATTATATTACGTTCCCTGCAATTAGGCAGGGGGCAAACTCTAATATTCCATTGCAAACTGACAATCAAAATCATGCTATTAAAAACATGTCCTACTGTACTCCTTCTATGGGCCTAGTAACATTCCTTGGGTGGAGATATTGAAGAATTTGCTTTAACAAATTGTGAGAGTGGGTAGATGCGTATTTTATTGAGTAAAGATGTGTTATAGTTCACAAAGGACTCGAATAACATAAGACATAAACAATAAAAACACACAGGATTTTTTTCATATGATAGTTTAATGATATTTACAGTAAATACATAACAACCAAATGCATGTAAATAAGCTATATACCATATCTCAAGAACCATGTATTTCATCATAAGAGTTATTAACATAAATATTTATGATATGTCTCAACCAAATATACATAGAGCACATATTACATTTCGAAATTTACAAATAATGCTTTTTATAAAAACCCGTCATCAAACAGTAACATTTGTTTCCTTATCTATAAAAGACGAAAAATCTAAATAATTTACAAGGGTTTTCTTTTTATCATTATTATAAAAGACTGGTATCATAGCCGTCACATATTTTAGACACACATGTATAATATTCACACTTCATTGCAACGTCGGCCGACGCTATCCTTTCAATCATGCATTGCGCGCCGTATACATAAACATGCGCGGTGCGAGAAAGGCCCGTGCGAAAGGATAACGTCGGCCGACATATGCCGTAATGCCGATGTAGTATGAACCCATCATAGATCACTCACGGATCCATCTCAAAAGCCAGTGACCCTACTATAAGTGCCAAAAGACAGCTAAAATACTATCTTTTGCACTCGCATAACGATAAAAAATAAACCGATCACTGCACTCGGCGCACGTGTGAGATTCTGGCCCCAAATCATGCATGCTCCAGGAACATAATCAGTTTAATTATCTCATAACGCAGCTTATTCACTATCTTCTACTTCAATCGCCAAATTTGATGTTTTCATTGCAAACTCTAAAATAAAACAATATCAAAGTAAAATTTTGAGCCTGGAGTGAGAATAGAAACTACCACCTTTTGGATTACAAGACGAGCGCCTACAGACGCACGCCACGTAATCAGAGCTAGCAGGAAGTCGTTATTTTCTAATAACACACTAATTTTTACTTTACATATGGAATAAATTACGTTGAGTATCAACAGTGATGATATTACAATAAATTAATTAGCTAATTAGAAGACAAAAATGAAAACAGGAACTGATGGGCGCATCCATGTTGCCAATATCTCACGGCCAGAGTGACGTTCGGCAATTCTTATGTTATATCTAGAGTTGTCATGATGATTGTCAATACAACGTACTTTACTTTGAAAACATTTAATGGGGTTGATGCCTGTATTAGACGCAAAATGTTGCAGTGATTATATTCCAGTAAATAATAACTGATCTATACTTAACCTTAATACAAATACGAGTACTTCGGATTTGAAAGGATTTACCATAGTCCAATGAAGAGTAGAACCAATTGACTTCCCGTTTAGATAGCCAGATAGCATAATTTATTAGTGTTATTCCGGTAAGCATTGGAGGTCTCCATGATTTTACGCGGGGAATTTGTTTGTCTGTATATTTGAAGTGAATGCCTCACTCGAGAATACATGCTGAATAGCATTTCGGCCAGACATTTAGTCCCGCTTTATTAAAATTAGAAGTACGGACATTTTGTGAGACACGCTATAATCCGCATATAATTCTAACATTCCATCGCCCACCTGCTTTATTGTGGCACCATGGACACTCACATCAACTCAGTTGAGAATGTTTATGGACAAGCTTAGCGTGATGCACCGCGGAATTGAAAAATATAGCTCCTGGAGCATGGTTTCGGCCAAATCTCACATTAGCGGACTCTGTTCGTAAAATGATGATTGATTGAAAAAACATTGAAATTCCCATTTCTGGCAATGTTAAATTAGCCAGACCTTTCCTCCAGAACAACCCAAGCATGAGAGAATACAAAATAGCTTCAACTCCTTTTTGGATCTAAATTGGAGAGTGGCGTGTGGCTAGGGAAAGTGTGTGACGCATTGGGGGGTGTGTGAAACTCCACTGCTAAAATGAGCAAGAACAACCAAGAGAAAATACCAAAACAAAGTTTGTAACAGTCATGGCAGTCACTATGATGCTGGCAGATTTTTAAAATTACTGCATCAATCTCAATTGACCTTGATCATGTAAATAAAATACTAATTTCTCCTACAAAATTAAATTCTGTCCTTTTTTGAATGTTTTTTTTAATCGCCATACATGACATCTCATGACGTCCCATAGTATATCATATCAAGAAAAGTAATTTGAAAGCAGATACAGACCTTAAATTTGATGCTAAATACATCATGGAATAATGTGTGTTAAGGAAAATGAGCGGGTTGCAACCACCCCGGCATATCTAGAGGGCGAGTTACCAAAATAGCTGGGGAAGACGACGCCTTTTTTAAAATAGGTCATACTTGAAGAGCATAGCCCATGTTCTTCAAGTTTACATCGCTGAATGCTTGAATGCAATTAAAACAAGAACGAGCACTTTTTGTTAGAAAATGAGAAAGTGGAATCCCTCAAACTTTACGATAGCCCTATAAACTCCCTCGCTGAATAGGTACAGCGATTCAGGCCAATGATAATCATATTTAAAAGTGTATTTCATGTATCTCTGAAAGGTTACGCTTAGTGTTGTATGAGTGCAAATTTGGTTTGTTCTGCCAAAATGTTCGCCACTTTGATCTCCCTAACTCACAGAAATTACAGCACAGTGGCCTATGAGACCCTTTGATACAAGTAGGTGCTCATGTAACCCAACGCAAGATCGGAACAACTGAAAATTTGGATTGTCCAGCAATCATTACCGTAGGATATTTATATTAAGTATCCAGACCCTGAACAACAAGACTGCTTCCGGATAATTCCTTTAACAAATCATTACGGGCCTTACTTTTACTTCTAGACACACCTGTCAGGCCATTTGTGCCGTAGAGATTGTTTACGGTCACTGAATTGGATAATGAAATAGGAAAATTACTAATAATGGTTATAATATTATTTCCTTGCTGATGATTGCTTCAAATTGATTTAAGATGGTGATTCACATTTCCTTGTTTTTGTTTCTAATCTTGTTTCTTTCTTCCGGGTTGTGACAATTAGCGACCCTGGTCACTAGTGAACCGCCCTGAATTCAGGCAGACTTCTACGGAATAAACTGCATAATTCTGCAGTTTTATGCCGTAAGTCTGCTGAATTCAGGGTGGGTCACTAGTGGACCCAGGGTCGCTATTTGTCACAACCCTTTTCTTATCCTCTTGTGATAAAACTGGCATTTCTTCTCTTATGTTAAACATTTAAGCAACAACATGGTTGCGCAATGGGCATCGGGGTATGGCGGTTAAACTTTGCATGGCAGAGTTAAGTTTTAATGACAAACCAATGTTAGTATAGATGAGGTGACATCTTACTCCACGCCAACGCGTGCACACGATAACCACTGCCCGGCAGTATGCGTGAGCAGCTGTAGGGCTTGTGCTTTCAAATTCGCGCTCATCAGGGTGTGATAACGGCTATTGAATGCTGTAACTGTATGGGCAATAGTCCCTCACCTCTAACAAGTCAGTAGACCAGGTGCTAACATGTGTTTGTAAACATTGATGTCACCTCATCTATACAGTTACCGGAATTGAAATGTGAATTAAAACATCTTAAAGAAGCTTTGTTAAGTGGTGATAATAACCTCGTATGTTATGAATCATAGCAACTCAGTCTCAAGTTTGAAGTTTACCATTGCCATGGCATTGTTTACAATGTTTTTATCAGGGAGGGTATATGGTTTTATTTGGAACTTCTGATTGTCCATTTATATCGCGAGTTTTTAATTTCGCGAATTTGAGGTTCTCGCGAAATTCGCGAAATTAAGTGTTTTACAGAGTAGTGCTGCCAGAATGTTTTAAAACTACGTTTGGATCCGTTTTCTGTCAGCTCTGGCTTCAACCCAAACCCAAACCGCACACCAAGAATGTTTTGCACTGGGTCCAGCCCCAGGTCATATAAGTTGGTTTCCCCCTTTTTCTTCTTAATAATAAATGTCCACCCCTGGCCCCTGCCATGGAAGCTATTCATAACTCACAGAATTCAAAGGTGCACTGCGTATAGGGAAGGGTAGCCAAATTAATGCCACAGGTATAAAGATGGGTCATTCAACACATTTAGGTATGATGGTAGCAAATCCGTTCCATGTTTGGTATATTTCGGGGAATATCCAGCCGCACATCCCCACCCCAATAAAATATGAGACCCCCGAGCTTGCAATTCATGTTGGTGAATGTGAAGGAAGGCTATTGTGTGTTAAAGCAGTAATAGCACATTTTAAGAGCGTTTAAGGTTTTTAAAGGGCCCAGGAAATGAGATGATAAACCTACTCCAAATCTAGTACGGGACATTCCATTCCAATAAACAGGGCCAGAAAAAAGAATACACTACCAGTGACATCATTAGTGAAACTATTGATTTTCAGTCAGTGTCATGAATAGATTCACACCAGTCACCTGGAATTTTCTATTACTCTCTGAAAAATCAATAGTTTCACTAATGATGTCATCACCAACCCAAATATTGAATGCTTTCTACTCCCTCCTTGTAGACTTGTCACAAACCACATCAATTCTATTTGCATTTCCTGGGACCTTTAAGCTTTTGGGTTTACGAGTTAAACCAATAACGATGTCTAAATTTGACATTTGTTGGCCGCCACCGCCTGCAATTATTGCTTTAAACTAGATTGAATTCTTTCAAGAAAGAAAATGTCGCGATTCTGAAAGTCTCGAAATCCGGCTCGAAATGAAACAAAACCTTTATCATCAAAACGATATTGACCTTTTTGCCGACTCCTCGTGCAAGTGCAGACATTTAACGGTGTTACCTTACTTAAGCATGTACAATTGAATCTGCTTATTTCAGTTTCCATTTTATATGTAATCCAAAGCTCGATGAAAAAGTACAAGCGCCTTTTTAAAACAGGGAAATGAGATATATATCTACTTATAATTAACTGTCCAGCAGCAGGTTTCCCGATATGCTAACTGTTTACAAGGTTACAGGTTTTTGCGATGGAAAATTCATACACTGTTGGTATCTAATTCATGTTTTTTCTCAATGTATTTAAGCACCAAAAGGCTGTACCTTATACCGCATCTTGACAATGTGCGTATACCGTGAAGAACACAATGTTTGAAGTCGATCTAAATTTGTAATCCGGTGTAAGAAACATGTTGAGATCTGAATATTTTTATTCCTGTCGAAGCTCGAGAGTCAAAACTCCGAATCTAACTGAAATAAAAAAGCCCTACTCGGGTGCCACCTCCGAAATTTGTCAGTAGAGGCTGTGATCCAAGTAAATAGTCCATCCCCTGAATAGATTATATCATTTTTTCACTGGAGGATCATATCATGTTTTTTTCACAGAAGACAATTAGACACACTTTATGTCCCCAAAACTATTCAATTCACTTCTTTGTTTCATTACACGACCCAGGGATTGCAACAAAGTATAGTACCGTCTAGAAAAGCAACAAAACGCTCCTTTCCTTTGGACAATGATTTAATCTTTCCCTAGCCTGGCTGGTACCCAAAGTCATTCCGCCGGATTCGCACCGACAACGACTTCTGCGAATAAGATTCTGACAATACTCAGGTAGGCGTTAGAGTTAAACCCGTCTTGTTCATTATCTATAACATTGAAGTCCAATTGGTTTTGATTAAATCATAGTAGTACTCAAATCCAGCAAGGAGTACTAAAATTTAGATTTCTTTTCTTCAGATTACCTGTATTAGCAATATGAAAAATAGATACTGTGAGAATAGGAATTTGTTAACATCAACAGCTACACGTTTTTATCCAGAAGAAAACGCACTACCATTTTAACGCGGACGGCATTATTCTCATTATGCTATCATTTTCTCATGACATCATAATAGAAACAGTTTCAGGCGAGAGCTTATTAGCTATCTTGGCTTCAATCCGTCAGTGTTATCTAAATAGATAACTGATGTTAATGCCCAGATTATCCTTGACATAAAAACACGCAATTTACCCCAGAGTAATCTGCTATTAATAGAAACAATAAGATGATATCTTCTAAAGATAGCAATACTCTATCCATGATGGCTACCAACTGTAGATTGAATTGTGTTAACCAATAAATATAGCACTTTGCTTTCTATGGAAGAAAATCATTATACTTCTGAGGATAGCAGAATTACCAATTGAACAGAGTAATGTGTTGTACTGCAAATAGCATGATTACTTTATCACAACTAGTACTGTTATTTACAGCAGATCGTTGTCATAAAGAGAAGATACCAGTAGCTTCCCACAATGCATTGCTTCCATTGGAAGTTTTTGTACAGGTTGCCATGTGGATCGTTAGAGATGAAACGCTCTTAAAATGCAAGTTTGTGATCAGTACTGTCAATTTAGCCATGTTTCATCACTAACGACCCACATCAGTACCTGTACAAAAACCTCCATTGGAAGCAATGCATTGTGGGAAGCTATTGAAATCTCTTGTTGTCATAGCCGTTAATTGCAACAATTAGTAATCAGTTTAGCAACTACTGAAAGACTAATGAAGATAACATTGTCTCTATGATATTACATATCAATACAATACCCACTCAACATGCTGAGCGTAGCAATGTAATGTACTACAGCGATAATGTTCTCTGTAAAAGTAGCGGATGCAAGTAATAATACAGTAACGTAATCGACAGATTATAGTACTGTGTTATCCACTAAAATAGAAATGTGTTGATACCTATTGAAGCGTGTAAAGTATAACATTATGCTATAGCGCTTTCAGTGAAGATGCTATACTGAATTGCAATAATTATATGCTCTATTGGAGGTAGTGATGCTTCTAAAGATAATGTATTTTGGCACTGGAAATAGTAATATGCCCTCAAATTGTGTTACCTTGCTATTTACTGAACATAGTAACATAGTATCAAAGAAAATACACGACCTTTTTCCAAATAATGAGCATAAAATCGCAAAATTTTCTTTTTGAGATATTCAGATTTGGAATAATCAATTCATAC
>JAMKCH010013932.1:0-32548 GCA_023653785.1 Ophioderma brevispina | reverse complement strand
TGAACTCTCTTTCCTATTAGGAAGATGGTCTTGGACAGACCAAACATAAAGTTTGTCTAAATCATCTTGGCAGATTTATATGGTAAAGTCCATACAGGTCTGCAATGTATGGTCATCTGCAAATTGGAAAACGGTAGAAGACATATCAAGAACAATCCGACCAAAATAAGAAAAAGAATCGGTCTAAGCATAGAACTCTACGCTCATACTCATATGAAGGAAATATTACCAGTGAGAAAACTCTCATAATTGGAATAATTAGAACGAGGTTGTCTTATGACATGCAGTGAGTGCAACCGACCAATTCTTAACCCAACCCTCAGGGATTCCCTTTTAGTCGCCTCTCCATGCAGGTATTACACCAGGCTTATTCTTCACCCCGAGACCCGCACGGGCAAATATCTCAAAGGACGTGGAAAAAAATCAACTCATTTTGACATCCTGTTACCGTATTTAGTTTAGTTGAACAAAGTACCAAATCCAACCATCCGTAATCTGACAGCGACTGCACCCCTCGTCGAAAGAGCCGGACTCATCAACTAAATAAGAGTAGCCTGTATGTACCGACTCATGGCAGGAAGAAATCTGGACTACACTGAACATACTGTTCTGCATACCTGTTCATGCCTCCTGGGGAATGACACGTGCAAGGAAAATTCATTCAACTGCTACAAAAAATGGCTAAATAACCGCTGAGCTCGAGGGAAATTGTGGTCTCCTGCCTCATAGCTGCAGCAGAAATGATTCTGATTTGAGTAGGTCATACTGATACATCAATTGGCAAATTTTTTTTTTTTCAATATTATAGAAATCAATGTTTAAGATCAATTATTTGGGTTTACAACATTCAAAATGGAATAGAGACCAAATGGTTAGTAGACCAAGTAGATATTAGACCAGTGGAAATTAGACCCAAATGGGTATTATACGCAATTGGTATTAGATCCACAGGGTATTAGACCAAATGGATATTAACCAAATGGATATTAGACCAAATGGATTTTAGCCCAAATGGATATTAGACCAAATGGGGTTTAGACCACAGGATCTTAGACCAGATGGCTATTAGACCAATTGGGTATTAGACAAATGGATATTAGACCAAGTGATATTAGACCAAATGGATATTAAGACTAAATGGATATTAGCCCAAATGTTTAATTAGACCAAATGGTGTTTGTGGTTCAATTAGCAACCAAATGGCATAGACGAAATGGGTATTAGACTAGATGGCATAGACCAAATGAATATTAGACATTCTGGTTGTAGATAAATTGGGATGTTAGACTAATGGTTATTAGACAAATTGGTATTAACATAGGGTTTTTAGACGATTGGAGTTAGACCAATTGGCTATTATACCAAATGGGATTAAGACCAAATGCAATAAACCTTGCTTTCACATGTTGAGTATGGCCTTTTAGTATTGCCGCTGTCGTCACTGTTTGGAACTATACAATTATATGTGGAAGGATTTCCCCTGAATTTTTGTATCTCAAATTAATCATTATGACTTTTTAAATGATCTATTATGATAAAGACCTTTCTGAGGTACGTGTGTGCCTTGTTTTAAACGAGCGATGATTATATTAAACTAAGTTTTTTATTAGCTCCGAAAAAACGGCGAATATTTGCGAACCTTTTTGCTTCTGAGCCTATTCATTTTAACACACTTTTGCACTGCACAGGTTATTTTACACGGAAGTGCTTCATCTCACCGTGATGCGAGTACGCCCAAATTAAAACGTTCATCACGGTAAAGTTCTTTTACTATAGCTTGCAGCGGTGAGATTTAAAAGTTGCTGAATTCGGAGCTGCGGAAAATGTTGTAACACATCATTGGCAGCAAAGAGAAAGACAAAGAAATTGCAAGAAGAGGTGGGAGCCTAGATTACGGCGATCCGTTTTTTGGACTCCAACATCACTTTCCTTCTCAACACAAGAAAAGGTTGATTTTCTAATTCTTGACAGTTTTTGGACCCCTAAGTTACGACAAAATTGTTAAAGCATGCAGCACAGCCCATGACACATGGCCGTACAGCTTCATGAGCTACACCATGATAATGCCTGTGTTATACAAGCATCTATATATTCGGTATATAAAACAAATATTGACTGGCTTTTTATTTCGGAGCATGGTTGAAACTATAGGCCCTCGGGATCTCGAAACCATACTAACGCCCCCTCACCGGGCCTATACGGACGCCTCGGCTCATTATGTTTTCGATCACCTTGGCCTATAGTTTCAACCAGCCGCCTCATAGCAGTGAATATTTGTATACTATCATCTATGTTTAAATGCATCTGTTAAAAAAACAGATGTATTGCTCTTCTAAAGGCGTGCATTCGTCATCAAATTAAGGTGGGTGATTCCGATCGACCGATCCGATCGAGATTTGGTATTACAAGACATATGATATTTTTTCTCATTTTTCCCAGTAGTAGTAGGGGTGGGCAAGTTACAACGGCTTACTGTATTTTGCGAAACGAAACGAAACCAGAACTCCCATTGGATTACAACACACTAGCTTTAAAAAAATACTTACCTAACCTTGCCATGTCTCCCTTTCGATCACTTAATCACTCTTTTCACTCCCATTGGCTTTTACTTTGTTCTTTTGGTCTTTTCATCCCCCCTAACCCCCTCAGCCAGTTACAACTTGTTTTTAAAAACGTTTATCTTCTAAAATTGCCATTTTGGCTCCTGAAAAAGAATTCTAGCTTTTCACTGACGATACTTTTTTTGGGTTTGTGTTCCCATGGATTTTAAAGTTTTGTACATAAAGTCAATGGGATTTTTGAGGTTAAATTCATTATTTGCAATATTGCCACATAAAAACTAATACAACCATGTACATGCACATGGTGCTAGGTTATTGCCTCCCTTTTTAGAAACCATTAATGTATTCCAAACTAAACCAAGTTCATTATTGTTGATAATCCATCCCAAATTTTTTTTTGCCCCCGCAACGTTAGCGCTGGTTTACCTTTTGCCGCTCCAGTTTATCTCCTGGAGGAAGGCCATGGCTCCCCCTTCACCCTCTGGTTTAAATGTTTTAGTGAGAAACAGTAATACACCTCTTTACACCAATAGTTGCTGCTTCTTTATATGTTACTAATACAGTTCAAAAGAGTCCCCCCCCTGCAAATATTGCATTTTTTTTTTAAAAACAAAAGACACACAAGATTAGTTTTGTACAAAAATGTAAAATGTACATGGAAATGTTACACATTTAAATGGGTAAAAAGGTTTTCGGCCAGCATTTGACCTTCGCCCTGAAACTGACGTCTTTATTAAATTTGATGACAAATAAAATGGCAATTTTTTTGCATGGGCTTTGACAGTCGCGAAAAATCACGTTTTTACAGATTTTTTTTACAGATCTTTTTCCACTATTACTGCACATCCGATTCCATAAATTTGGTACCACATGATCCTTAGAGTTTCTTCCTTTCCTTGGTTATCAAATTTAATCCAACCTTCCCATTATGACTCACTATGACGTCATAATTGAAAATTTAAAAAAAAAAAAAAAAAAATGGTGGGAAAATTGATTTTGCGCAATATTCCGACTCAAAAAAAAACAAAAAAAAACAAATTTTTTTTGGTAGCACTAACACTCTCTTAGTATAAAACTAGTCAAATCCCATTAAAGAGAGCCAAACCGGTGGGAAATCGGAGATCCAAACTTTTTTGGTGAAAAAACACATTTTCCCCTATTCTACACTGTGTACTAACTATGGAAAGTGACAGTTTATGCTGACTGTGAATTTATAACTTCATCCTGACGTAATTCTAGGCATTTGGTACTACTCGTTTTTTGGTAGCATAGAAAGAAGAATTACCATCTCTACCATTGGGTACCAAAATCCAGGTGTCTGTGGTATTCTGGCGTTTTACTAGGCATTTTGTACTTCTCCGTCCGGTGGATTTTCTCGATTGTTAAATCTTATGCACGAAATTCCACTTTGAATTTCCGTCATCAATATTGAATAACTTACGTCATTTCAGGAGAGATTCACATTGTGTGCTTTTTTTTTTTGCACATCAAATCGTCGGGTGCAGTACATAGTGACGGATTTTGAATTTTTATCATTTTTACGAAATGAAGGGAAATGATTTACTAAGTACCAAAATCCTTCAAACATCCACGCGCCAACCTTGCAAGTACTTCATTAATTAATAATCTAATTAGAAATTTTGCAATGTTGACGTATGTTGCATAACAGAGATTTGTTGATTACATAGTGACGGATGATTGAACCCTTTTTCAAAGACGTGTAATACTTGATTTCCCACCAGGGCTTTTTAATAACTTTGTTAGAAATATTTATCTTAATTTTATAACTGACACAAGCAAAATATGTTATTAATTATAATATCAGATATAGTAAATTTAGATTATATTTAGAAGTTCAAAGCGGTGAAGTCGCGGCAATCACTCACATCCGTCATTATGTAATAAACCAAATTGAGCAAATTCGCAATGACGCACGTCGGTTTGATGGATGTTCGGAAAACGCCCATTGCTGTTTTCCATAGTGACTGATGCTGATAAAGCTTTAGTATAGGGAAAATTCACTCCGTCCCGATGTCATGAACATAATCGCCGATTTGCGTATTTTTGGTGTGACGATATGATGGTTAACTTTTCCAATGGATTACTCGCATTTTAATCAAGTTAAGATTCCTTGAATATAGCTCAATAAATTTCCAGTGTAATTTCGTTTTCTTAATCGGATTTGATTGTTTGAATCTTATGTGGGGATGTGTACGGACCGTCTGGAGTTCGCGCGGATTTTTTCAAATGCGATTTTCTCAGAACAAAAATTTGGGGCGTAGTTTTGTTTAACATCCGGCACTATTAATACAACACCGACGGAAATGTGTAACACTGCAGTGAACATTTCACATTTTTGTAACAGTTAAGGAGCCTACTTTTTCCAGAAAGTGTACCTTTGTCAGGTGGGACTTATTAATTTTGAACTGTTTTTTATACCACACAGGCACGTGCTGGTATGAAAACACCCCCAGTACCATTCACAGGTAAGTTATGTAACTGGTTGCAAAGGCTTGACCTTACAACAATAGACTTCTTCAATTTTCACATCACTCACAAAACTAGTGGTCGTTTTGGTTGTTCTGTGCATTGCTTGCCTAAATTAAAGAGTTTTGGAAAAAATATATTTTCATTTTCAGCCATTGAGAATAAATTTGCGATTATTTTCTTTGACACTTATTTGCCTAAACCTATACAGCCAACCTATTGGTAACTGTCTAGCAAAATCCCAGTGAGATCATGTTTTTGTTTTTTGTTGTTCCAACGTAAGCAGAAAAGACCCATAGACTTCATGTACAAAACTTAAACTCCACTGAACCAACCTAAAAAATATCTTGAGTGAAAAGCTTTGCCTGATTTCAGGAGCCAAAATGGCCCTAGAATTGTGCGTTTTACAAAAGATTTGTAACAAAAGTCGCATCCTTGCCCCACCTATAGTAGGGGTTTTATAAATCAGATCCTATTCTAGAAGTTTGGGAAGGTTTTGAAGATGTTTTTCTTATTTGAGGGTTCTAAATCAAACTTTTGGGTCCAACCTCTGGGAAATCTGGGGAACTTTTTGTAAAATAAGGTGATACAAGTAGGACAGATGTAAATTTGAATCAATCAAATTGGTGTTTAAATTGTACACCAATTATTTTGTCTCATAATAAGAATTAAAAAGTATAGTTTGTCTAGGTTTCCCGCCCTTTAGCTAAACAGGTACAACTCTATTAAGTGCTCCGATTTTTTGGTGAAACTGTGTTAAATATACTCTAATGAGACAATACAGTGATATACATTTAAACACAATTGATTTGATTTCAAATTTACCCCTGTCTATTTTTACTACTAAATACTAAAGATATATTTACCGCCGGTACATGCTTTCCTTTCGAAAATCTAATGCTTATATAAGTCGTACTAAGGATCCCGAGGTAAAAGGGGATATGTTCGCCTGAAGCTATAGTCCGGGCTCCACCAGACGACAACGGAATAAGCGTGAAACTAATGTTGCGTGAATTTCCATGAATGAAGTTACCCTAATTCGCTGTTGTAGGTGGACTATGAGTCCGGTGGACCTTATCTCCTGCCACATCGGTAGATCTTACCATTTACAGTACATGAAAGTCTCTACACAAATATTTTAATCCAACTGATGGGAACTGAAAAATCTGGTCCATCTTGCGGCTCTATATTTTTTTCGTTTGATCGGTACATTCCCAAAATGTATATGATTGTTTGGTCATTGAATTAACTCAATCCCAACAAGGGAAACGAAGCAATGCTTACAAACAAACCTTGAGTATTCCATTCTCTTTAAGATCACTTTCAGATCACTTTCATCACTATTCATAAATGTAGAGACACTCAAATGCTGTCACACAGTCAACCCATTTGGAATAGGGGATGCCCTCTCCTTGATACTACACCATATACAAGTTTGGTACCAATCACCTGAATCCAAGTCTTTGGACATTACCAGATGCGCCATGATAAAGGGCGCCCTAGCCTTGCGTCCGAGGGAGGACACAGTTAGTATGGTGTTTGATGCCTTGATATTTGCATCCAATTCACCAATTTTTGCATACCCAGATAGTCATAACAGCTGAAATATGAATGTTGTGATGCAAACAGTGGATTTCAAATATCTCAATGATTGATTTTAAATACTTAAAATCAGTATAATTGTGAATAAATCTTATATTCTACACTGACAGAAAAAAATATGGCTTTATAATAAAAATAGTAAATGTAAAACATGTACATGACGGCACGTTACTTTTGGTTGAAGGATAATTTCTCAATTATGTTTAAAGACGTATGTTGTAAGGTGGTCTGTCCTATACCCGGTGACGGTTACGAAATCTTTGTAGGGGCAGCACTAGATTTGCAGATGACACAACTTTTTTTTTTAATTAAATCGCCTAATTTTATTGTCCTATGAGTAAAATAAAAAATCTTTAACAAAACCCGGAACCATGTTGTCCGTCTGCCGCGCGTTTTTGTGAATGGGGAATGGGTTTGTAGAAGTCACCAAGGTCCATGAGGTCCACCAACGTGGGGACACGACCAAGACCATAATATTTTTATCCCCCCATGTGCAGATGTATATGGAAACAGGTCAATTATGGTTGGGATAAACATTTGGGTCCGATATTTTTCTAGACAATACCAGACAACTACCAAAGTCATCCCTATGTGCCGAGACGACACAACAAATCTCCCGTGTACTAAAATACAAGTGTATTAACACTTAAGTGTATAAGGTCTTGCACAATCCCAAAAACCGATATCTGCAACGTGCACCCAATTCTACTGCCAAAAAATGAAAAAAAAAAAAAACACTTTCCCAAAGGACATATTTCCATACCATTTGGCTCATAATAGGAGAACAAATACATTTACATTGCTGAAATAAAGTTACTCCGTACGATTTAAGGTGCCAAAAAATACGCCACCAAAAAAACGCCTTTGTCGATTTGATTTTTTATACCAAAATAATAATGCGCAATTATATTTAGGCAATTACATAAAATTTTGGGTAAAAATAATTTACCATTTACAAAATGGCGCACGAAAAACAAAATGTTGGGTCACCGTGGACCCCCTCATACACTTAAAGTGTGAACCCTCGCTTACGGGGGGGGGGGATTGTTTCCCAAAAAACTTTCGTAAAAGCTTCTAGGTAATCGTTCTCTCATCCTTTCCGGTCATTTAGCGAAAAATGTGAAGTTATACCTTCAAATAGGTTATGCCGTAAAAGTCGAAAGGTAGGGGGTGGTGCCACCCAAGGATATTGTATGGTGCATTTGAAAAGTGTAGGCACAGTATGACCCTAAAACGCTATCTTTTGTTACCTAGCAATTGCAATCTTTAGAGCGGAACACCGCATGAAAATCCGATCCAACGTTTTTTTTAGGCGCAAAATTGGATTTTCGACCTATTTTCTGTGGAAAATGCCAATTTTGCCGACTCGCGAACTGATGACGTCATTAGGTATGTTGTTACGTATTTGGTCTCCATGGAAAGATGGAGGACCATAGCTATTCCATGGTATCAAAATCAGAAGCATCGGGTGCTTTATAATGATTCCGAGGGGGAGTGGGTAACACCCCCCCAACCCCCCCCCTTGGTACACGGGTTTACAAAAAAAGGTTTGGTAAGACGAGAGTTTTTAAAAAATGGAGGAAAACAAAATCGCCACTCCGACCGACCCCAAACTTCCTATGCCCCGTAATTTAACGTGTGTCCCTAACTCCAAGTGCAAATATTCAGAGTGTACATAATTTATCCAGATTACCTAATTGTAAAAAAAGTCTATTATGTAGTATAACGAATGACTTAGTTACATATGACCTACAGCGGGATGAACTTGGAACATGGCCTCGACAGTCGATCATCCGGTAAAGCCCCAGGAAATGCTGGAACTACTCAGCCAACTGATCAAATGCTGCAAAAACTCTCTGCTTCACCCACTACAGTAGTTCTCTGTCAAGGCTGGGAGGGAGGAGCTGTACCACAGGACCATGCGCGACTCAAAGATCATCACCCTCTACAAGAACAAAGGTGAAAGAAGTGATTGCAACAATACAGGGGTATTTCCTCCTTAGTATCTGTCGGCCAAAGTTTTTGCCCGTGTTTGCGTGATGCGTCTTCAGTCCTGGTGAAAGGGTGTATCCTGAGTCTCAGTGCCGATTTCGTGCTGGCAGATTCACGAGCGATATGATCTTCTACATACGCCAACTACAGGAAAAGTGCAGAGAACAACAGAAGCCTCCCATGCGTTCATAGACCTGACCAAGCCTTTGACCTGGGTTAGCAGGAATGGACTGTTCCAAATCGCCAGAAGATTGGATGTCCACCAATGCTTCTGAGCCTCATCAGATCTTTCCACACAGTTTGACGGCAGCCTATATCCTATCAGAGCCGTTTGACATTTGCAGTGGTGTTAAGCAAGGAGGTGTTTGGCCAGCGCTCTTGGGATATTCGTTTCAGTAGGCACTCTACATGCACACCAAGGTCTGATGTCGGCTCTTCAACCTGCACGCTTTAGAGCAAAGACAAAGGTTCGTCAGATAGTGATTCGTGACCAGGTTGTTTGCGATGATGCTGACAGGAACTTAGCTGCTCATAGATCAGCTTATCACAGGCGGTAAGGAATTCGGAATTGTCATCAGTGTGAAGAAGGACTAATGTCCTTGCAAGAGGCTCAAGAACCAACTGTCATCACAATAGACAATTACACACTTGAGGTTGTCCGGACTTCACCTACTAGGGTCCACCATCAGTGGACAGTCTGTCTCTCGATGCAGAAATCGGCAAACGCATTGGTAAAGCTGCAGCTACTCCTGCCCGGCTTACAACGCGGGTGTGGGAAAATCCGAAGCTTCCATTAAGACAAGGCAGCAGTTTGCGGCGCCTGCATCATCAGCACATTACTGAATGGTAGTGGACATGGACTATAAATTACTCTAGGCATGAGAAGGAAAACTTCAACAGCTTCATCTGCGACGTATTAGACGCATTCTGGGTGGCCACTTGGAAGGACATGGTACCAAATTCAGAGGTCCTGACTCGAATGGACTCCCCACAATCTATAATTTCTTAGACAACGCAGACTCCGATGGATGGGACATGTCCGTCGAAGGGAGGATGGCCGTCTACCGCAAGTTCATGTATGCTGAAGCTGCATCTGGCAAGAGGAAGTGGTATGACCCATTCTCCGCTACAAGGATATTTGTAAGCGTTATATGTGTACCCGAACATCGACATTGGGTGCTGGAAGAAGAACACTTGCTGACAATTGTCACCTTTGGCGGAGAACAGTGAGCACACCTGAGCTTGGAGAACAACGCGAATTCATCAGCGAGTTTGAGAAGCAGCGAGCTAAAAGATAGCTGCACAGATCCTTGGAAAGTCAAGCTGTGCATCCCATATATGTAGAAACCTGTGTGCAGGAGGAATGCCCTCAAGGATTGGCCTTTCAGCCACAGACGTCGCTGTTCACCTTATCCATAGGTCGCTGCGACTGACGGAGGCCATGATGATAGTATACACGTAGGATGACGTAAAGTTGCGAACGGACCAAATCATTTAAATTTGTTACTTTACGAAAGAGTTATTAACTCTGATTACCTTTATTAACTCCCTTTTACCTTTATCTCGCATACCTGTTATGTGATGTGAAGTTGACAGGCTTGCTGTATTCCCACGACGTTACAGACCTTGCATTGAATTTCTGTTTGGCCCATGTTAAACGGAGACCGGGTTTTTCATACAAGAGAAGGTGATATGTCCAGAGTTATCGCTAGCTGTAGGATACTCCAGTTCCACTATAGCTGTCGATTCTGCCGATTTCATCTCCATATTTTGATTAGTAGGACAGTAAAGGAATACTGGAGGTTCGGCCATCTGAAGAATATACAAATAAAATGAAAGTATTTGCTGCTACACGAAAACTTTTTAACGTCCCTTAACTGCAGGTAAAATTCCCTTTTGAAAAAAAATCACGGCGCGGTCCCTTGCCTTGGCACTAGAACAAGAAAAATAACGCTAGCTCTATTTTGCGGTGATCGTCATAATTCTTCTTCGGATATTAGAGATCTACTGGGCGCTGCAAGGACTGCTTCCAGTGTTGCACAAACCACCTATAGGTTGTGATGCAAAATATTCTTGCTACACGAGGATTTGCTTTTCCAAGAATGTAATCCTTGTTGTCAAGAGTCAAAGGTGGAATAATTGTGCTATCAGTATTTCTTACCTATAATGTCGATAGTGAAATTACACTTGCGTATTTCCGCTCGCATCTCGAGCTCGCAAAAACTTTTGAGGGGCCGGATACCAAATTTGACAGATCAACGTGACAAGCAACACGGGTATTGTGACCGAATTGTCATTAGACAAATGGGACGTGACCACAAAAATAACCAAACTGTATAACAAATTCTTGTAGTCCCCATCGAGGGGCTAAGGGAAACCAAGTGTAAATTCAAATAAATTATACAATCACTAATGGTCTGTTCCCGCAATAAAAAACTGCACATTTTCTTAAAAATAAAATAAAAGTCAACCTCAATTTCTTTTTCCCAATATCTGAGACCAATGGATATGTAAAGACTTCAGCAAACATGAGCTAAAGACATCCGGCGTCGGACAGAATTTTTACTTTGGGGAAGCTACGCTGTGGTGGGGCGCCTACCTATTTTCCATCCCGGGGCGAACCTTATTATTAAGTTGGGAACTGTAATAAACATACGTTAAGCCATATTTAAAGGGGGTGGGTATCGGAGGGGGTGTACCCCCTTCCGAGCGAAGCGTAAGCGCGGAACACTTACAATGTTAATTTTCCCAATTTTTTTCACGTGGAAATTTGATACCGAACCAAGTTTGTTTGAAATTAGCAAAAAGTTCACTTTATGTGCTCAACGGTCTAAAAAAGCAAAATTTAGTTAATGGGGTAGTTTATTTGAACGAACCATAAGTCAGTTGATCTTGGAGAGTTCAAATGAAGCGCTTGGGTGATGTGGGATGGGTGGCCAGTTCGAGCGAAGCGCGGAACCCATGTAATGCCATTTTACACAATCACGTTTTCAGGTGAAAATTGCTGAAAGAAGTTTAAACTAGGAAAAAGCGTTAACCTGCTAAGACTCTAGAGAATTCTCCTGGGTTTTTATATAATATTAACGGTTAAAAAGTTAAAATTGATTAATGGGTACAGTTTTATTTGAACAACAACCATTTCTTGCGTATGAGCAGCAGCTAAATGTGTTGATTTGCGTGGAGCAGCTCACTGTACATTGGTTGGAATTTGAGATGAGAAGTCTATATTACCCGAGGGTTGTGAAATCTAGCCCCACAATGCATTGAATGTGTCTATATTGTACTGTATAAAACATGTCAGTAATTAGGGAAAAAAAGGTTAGAAGTTTAAGACACCGTAAGCATTCCATAATCAATGCAAAAAAAGGACGCAGACACTTGTGGGCTAAAATGAGTGTGAAAGTCAGGGTTTTATGTGTTAAGAATAGTAGGGTATGGGCCATGCCCCTTATGCGCTGTCGATTCGTAACCCTATCACGGGAGGCGAGCAAAAAAAACCAAGCCGTCAATCATAATAAATTATTAAAATCATATAACTATCTGTTGCCCCAAATAAAACTTGCACATTTCTGAAAAACTACTTATTCAGATTCCTTTTCATCTGGAGTGCCAGAACCATTGTTATATTGTTCGCGGTTGAAAAGACTCAGGTGGTATACATACCGATTTATACGAAAGTCTTTTTAATGACGTAAGCGTAAAATACTTATCCTCATTCGCTAATAAAAAATAAATCTTGAGCTTTCTATAGTACGTGTTCAATTAAATTTGTCTAGTTTTCATCATTTATTCGAAACGGAAGAAGACAAAAAAAACATCATTGCCAGAATGTGCTGGGCAAGCTTTTGACCTAACAACTTTATACAGAATTAAAATCCATGAACTTACTTGCTTAACTTCATGTATTAAATTTACCGCGCTTCAGAAGAAAACTTAGGTCAACGACCTATATCATAATGTAAATGGTTAGTTATTGTGGAAAGAGGACGGGTATTTGTTACTCAACCCGAATCATGGAGGGGATAACACCTGGCTATAAACAATGGCTCCGCATACCGGGCCCCATTGTAATATCTTAGTTAATGGTTTGCTGAAGTCTTTACATATCCATTGGTCACTGAATATTTGAAAGAGAAATTGATGTGATATTTTATTCATTTTTACAGAAATTGTGCAAGTATTTGGCGGCAACAGACGGTTATGTCATGTTATAATTTATCAATAATTTTACAGCGGGTTTGTCTTCTCCCTTTGATGGACACGGAAATTGTTTGAGCTTGTTATTTGGTTACGCCCCATAGTCTATAGATTTTTGGGGATCAAATGACCTTATTAAGTGAATTTCCCAAAACGGTTGCATTGTGGGATTTACTCAATACAACCTCTGATATACACCGCGTGGTGGATGAAAGGTGGGCACTCATTGAGATGTGATCCGCAGTCAGTCGTGATGTTACAAGAGACATGAGGAGATTTCCAGAAGAGCGCCCCCAATTTTTTCGAACCTAGGTTTTTTAAAATTTGGAATGGTCCAATGTAATTAATCACAACTTGAAGTGAATAAGCCACATACGCCGTCTTTAGATAATAAGATGATGATTTTAGTAGTTTCTGTCTGCACGGTTTTCTAGGGGGAACGATTACGTAGCAGGCAAGTTCAAAACAAGGTTTGACGGTTTGCTTTTTCCCCTGTTTGTCCAATAACCTTCGAAACGTATCGGTAGGTGGTCTACAACCGATCGAGTGAATTTTGAGAGAGCAAATTCTATCTTTAAAAATTTCCTCCTGTCAACTTATATGAGATAGCCACATGGCAGGCTGAGATGGTCGCAGCCCCATCGATGGCATAATGCTGTTGAAACAACCGACTCCTGTGAGACTCCTGTTTAAGGTGACCCTCATTACGTGAAGATTGCTACCGGTGAGAGTTCCGTCAACGATTGATGGTGAATTGGTTTGGTCTTGCGGTATCTAGCCAGGTAGTGTTCCATGCCTGTAGGAACAGTTGAATGGGGAGCTGGGGAGTTTAGAGCCGTGTAGAGGTTACACACCATTAACTAACTTATACACAGTAGTCTAAGGGAAAAATTGCAACTTTGCAGCTGTTTCTTTCAACATTTAAACCTCTCCAGAGGAATACAACAATATACACCAATTTAATACTAGGAATATTTTTTTTAGTTAAGAATCACCAAATCGCCCGACGTCAGACCGGAAACACAAGATTCTATATAGTCGCCAAAGTTAGTAATTTGCAAATCGATGTGAAATGATGAGCGCGGAGTAAAATACCTCAAATTCACTGTCCAAATGCCACTTATTTTGAGAAAACATACCAGTCTACAGTCAATCATGAACTTCCATCACTTTTCTTAGATACTTTTGAGTTTGGCATTTTCAGGAATTTTTAAAGTCCATTTCCAGAGTTCAAGCAAGAAAGTAGTCCACCCAAGATTTATTATCCTTACGGCAGCCAGGTTAGTGTGTTTGTATAACCTGAACGGTCGATGAGTGGAGAGTGCAGTCTCTGTCTGCCGCGCTGTGTGATTCTTTGACAGTTTTGCAACAGGTGCTGTTGTCCATAAGAGCCTTACTCACCAGTTTATGTGTGCAATGTGCGGTTGCAATGCCTGAAAGCACTGGTGGAAAACTCAGCTGGAGTGGGACGATCGAAGGCAGCAGTAATGGTTCTCATGGTGAGCTACTGTGAAGCTCTTGTGCGCGAACTATTGCACCTGGCTAGGGCGGATATTCGCAGCGCTGTAGACCCAGACCCAGAGCGGTGGTACGCAGAGTGGATGGCCTAGCCACCACATGAAGATCAGTAGGGCGGCACAGGAGGTTAGCTGGCCGATCCAGACTCCACTCCCAGATGAATTGGTGTAGGATTGTATGCAGTGGCGCTAATTGAGATGATTTTGAAAATGACGATGAGCCTTTTGGTGTCAAGTGGAAGGTGGTAGTAGCAGTGGTCTTGGCTTCACTCAGTTGAGTCTCCAGGTATTCAGATATGCTGCACATTAGGGCCATATCTGCAGGAAGTGTACTTTCTACTTAATCCAGCTTATGTCGAGTGAAGAAGGGCAAGTGCGGCGTAGCCATAAATGTTGGTTGAGGTATCGATTATTACAAGTTGAAACGAGTTTGTGAGCAGCACTGATCCCTGTGGGGACTCCGTTCTCAAACGGACAGAGTCGACTTGCTTGACCCATCACGGTCTTAAGACAAAAGGACGGTTTGCATGCAAGAAGTTACATTACCACAAGGGTGACGATCGGGATGAGTCCTGAAAAAGCTTGAGTGTCAAGACCTGGTGCCAAAGCGTCAGGTCATCTGCTGCAGTAATAAGATCCACCAAAGAATACAAGATGACGCCGCGATACGATTTTCAAAGCTCTCCTCAATATATTTGTGAGATTTACAATCGATAGACAGTGCTATGGCCACGGACGAAATCCTGCTTGTTCGGAAGGGCAGATATAATTGGACTGGCTCCAGCCGGGCATGATCAGCTCTCAAGGATTTTTGAAGGAGACACATAGTAGGATAATTGGGCGGTAGTTCTGAGTTTTTTTGGTTTGGGGAGTGCGACGATGGTAGCCCTCCTCCAGATCTTGGCTTATGGACTGGTGGTAGGCAACAATGTAGAGCTCCTGAGCCATTCGAGGGCCGCCAATTGCATCAGTCCTCCGCTGGTGAATTATCAGAAGGGCCCGGGGCTTTCCACTCTTTGTTGGATGATAGCAGAGTTGAGCTAATTTAGTGAGAAGGTGTTGAAAGAGACCGTCATTCCGGGGGGGGGGGGTGAACTCCCATTGGAGTTATGTATTAAGCTCTTGAAGACCCACATTTCAGACAATGACCCCATTAGTTTTTTGAAAATTTACACAATTTCACCAATTGCGCCCCTATTTTTGGAGAAAGGTTAGGAAAATTTTCACCAAAGTGTAGTAAATTTTGTCAAATGTTAAACCCAGGACCCCCTTTAAAAAATAGCAAAATTGTAACCCAAAACACCATTTTAGGGCAATTTTGGCTGTCCCCACTCAAAGACCCAAATTTTTGCGCGTCCTGTGTCACCGATGCCACTGTGTTGGAAGCGCCAGCCTTTCCACACATATTCATTAATATGTGAGTGCCCCCTGCACATCATTTCGTATTATACTTCTGCAATTTTACTCCAGGGGCGTCATCACTTCATTGGGAACCAGCATAGCAGAGAATGGATACTCCAGGACAGGGAAAAATTTTGACATGTTTTGACGAGCGTGTAGAGTGGGCGGAGCTTTCAGCAATGCAACCTCCTATGATAAAAGTTTTAAGGTAAGTGGCTAGACAACAGAAAATTTGCTTATTAAGGGCGCCGCTGCTGGTTAGACGTCTACAAAATTGCTTCTAAAGGGCGGCGCATCAATTTGAAAACATTGGATAACCAGAAGAACTTAGGGGATCATTTGCTTCTAGTGGGCGCGCATCAGTTCATTACTTAATAATTGTATCAACCTGTGCAATTTTGGTTCCATATGGTGGCATAGTGAACATAAAGTGTAGCCTTAAGCAGGGCGTGTTTTTTGCGTTTTTATCAATTGCTCTTTAGCGCTTTCAAAAGGGGCGGCATGATTCTTTGTCTTTGGATGACAAGTATTGAAGTATGGAGGTGCCATTGAAGTACTTTTTCACAATGTTTCTTTCAAGGAGGAGGCATCAGTATTTGGACGAGGGCTATTGCCATTAGACGTCAGCCATTTTTATGTTCAAGGCGCGTCAGTTTATTCTTTCACTGGACGACCAGTATAGGGGCGTCACTAGGTTCTGATTTGGATGTTGAAAGTCGACTTCAGTCTGTCATTGCATTAAGAGGAGCCATCTTTGGACTATTTCAAGTATGCTCTAAGAAGCGGGATCAGTTTATAATACTTTTTTAGTGACAAGTTAGCGGGCGCAATTTTAGCTAGGCCTAGAGTTCTTGAAGGCACCAGACACCATGTTAGTCATAACTTAATTGATGGAGAGTACCAGAAAACGTCATGCAGAGTGCTTGCAAATTTCGTATGGTTATCTGAAAAGCCGAAACAGTTCTAATTCGGGTGTGTTTTTTTTTCTAAAGGAGGGGCGCCGGTGCGAGGGGAAAAGGATTGGGACGCCCCCCCCCCCCCCCCCCCCCCCCCCCCCCTCCCCCCCCCCCCCCCCCCCCCCCACCCCCCCCCACCCCCCCCCCCCCCCCTAACTGTACGTATGGTACGCCCCGGTTCCGACGCCGGTGGCTAAAGATATTACAATGGGCACGGTATGTGGGCATTGTTGAGCCCAGGTTATCATCTCCACGATTTCGGGTTGAGTGACAAATACCCGTTCTCTCTCACACTCCACTAACCAGTGTACATTATAATATAGGTCGTGGCACACATTTTCTTCCGAAAACGGGGTAAATTGTATAGAAATGAAGTTAAGCAATATGTACGGATTTTGGTTCTGCACAAAGTTGTTAGGTCCAAAGCTTGCCCAGCACATTTCTCCTGATGTTTGTTCATGTTTCTTCCTTTACTAATAAATGATGAAAAAAATGGCCAAAGTAAGAAACCACGCACTATAGAAGCTCAATATTTATTATTGTGAAGAGGTATGTATTTTGTCTGAAAAAGTACTCAGTCTAAATTGAGAAGCGGTTAACAGCTGAAATCTATTCAGTTGCGCCCGACAATTAACAATGTCCTGCACTCCAGATGAAAGGGAATCTGAAGTGTTTTTCTACTACCGCATACCGGGGCCGGTGATTGAATATCTTTAACTCAAGTGTTGCTGAAGTCTATGTGTATCATTGGTCACTGATATTGGGAAAAATTAATTGAGTGACCATTTATTTTTTTTCAGAAAATGTGCCAGTTTTATTTGTGTTGGGACAGACGGTTATATGATTTTAATAATTTTTATGAATTTACACTTGGTTTCCCCTAGCCCCCGATGGAGACAACAAAACAACACATAGAAGGGCATGCCCATCTATTATCAGTTAGTTTAGGGTCGCATTCCTACTACTACAGCAGTAGATTCAGCAGGATCGGATGTGCTTAGTTTGGTTGGATGGACAGTTAGTAAGTGTAGGTGCTTCAGCGTCTAGAGAAAGTTTAATTTGAAATGTTGTATCAAGGCAGTGCCATCGTCATTTGCGAAATTTTAAATATTGAAGGGGTTTCGTTTGCTTGTCTTTTTATGAAGTCATAACAATAATAACTACAATACTGAAGTCTTAAGCGAAATTATTTGCCCTTAGCATCAAAACGAGTCAGTTAATATTCAAAAAAGCCTTATCTTTTAACTTTTTACGGCAGTTGTTAGTATTATAACAAATATTGACTGCTCATCGTAAAGAAATGGTGCAAAATACCTACCCGAGCGACCGGAGAGCCATGTTCCCACTATTTTTTTCCTCGCAAAAGTTCAAGGGAAAAATATAGGCCCACGTCTCCGGTCACCGAGGGGAGGTACTTTTCATAATTTCATTCCCGAACATAGAAGAAGTCCAAGCAATCAATATTTGGTTTTAATATAAGCGTATAAACAAACTTCTCTAATCATTAAGCAGTCTAACAAACATATTAATTGGCGATCAAAGAGTCCATTTATCTCCGTCTATAGTGCGGCAGCGACACGTGACATTAATGAAATGCCCAATTGTAAGAAAAAAAAAAGTTCCACAAAAAAAATACTATTGCACTGGCAGTGCGGTCATCACAGGGCATAGTCACATTATATTTAAACCCTTTGTCGCCCCTGCAGTGAAATAACCGGTAGTGTAGGAGATTTTATGTCATGTGATGTAGTTCTACAAATCACATATCGTAATATTTTTATGCGTTATATAACACACTAAATGGTAACATTTAATTTGAGAATTCCCTTTCGACATGCCTATATGTAAAAAATGCAATGAATAAACATAATGGCATATACTTTGAATGTGGTGTGTGTTTGGTTTTTTTTTTTTTATTTTTTGTCGCAGTGCTCGCATGAATGTCAACGTTTCAGCTAACTAGTCATATATAGAGGGATTACTGCACGTTTAATTTATATGTACCCCGTCGCTATTTTAAAAATTCTACTTCCCTGTGATATTCTTGCAACATTTGTTACAATATAAATTTTCAAACGATTTGAAGATCAATGTTAATTTCATTAGTCCCTGTCTATTCTTAACGATAGAGAAAGGTTTGTACAGTGGGCATATGGGCACTGATTTTAATCTCTTCTTTGGCGGCCCTTCGCGTTTTAATTTTACTAATCTGTAATTTTGCGTTCGTCTTGCGTTCAACTGGTTGGTCTCTTCTTAAGTGGATAATTCATGTCTATCCTATCGTCTGTAATCATAATCATTGGAAAATTGAGCTATCAGGCATAAATATATAAACAAGAATAAGCGAATGACGTGTATTATGGAATATCCCAATCTCAAAACCGATTTTTCGTCACTACCCAGCGTGGCGGTGGTTGTTGTTGCGCGGACACTCGCGTGTCATCACTGTTGGTATCCAAGCGCACAACACATAAAAAAATCTGTGCGTTACATGTTATGTTATCAGTGGTTGCATTTTCCCCAATGACTGTTCAACAACCGCAACCGATTTTTATGCAATAATTAAGGCGAAAACCGTGCGAAACATGCCTGCGAAAAAGATCCCACATTCCTATTGTACAAAAATCGCCTTGTTTAAAAAGCAAAGAGAAATTTGAGTCATAGTACAGCATGTGGTATCAGTATTTTGTTTTCACTCGCTAAATCCTAAGATCGAAAAATACTCGCATCTCATAATAATATGCCCAAGACTTCCCCCAATATGACTATATGATGGCCCAGTGGGTGGGTTCCAAAACTATGATTTGAAGTGCAATGCTCATGCTTCTGGGACCCTCTTTACAGATACTTTGAATATCTGTTTATGTAGTAATCTTCTTCTTCTTGCGTATCACAAGTATTTGATAACGGCTTGGTGGTGTCAGGCTGAGTAAGCTGTTCTGTGGCCGCGTGTATCCCTGACACGGAACGCTTCCAACATGACCGCTTTTGAGGCTGTGCGGTTGGGAGCAGTCGTTTTCACACAAAGAAGGAAAAACCCTACCCTTAGTTCCGAAAACTGGGCCCTGCGATGTAATGTACAGGTACAGTTGTGAATCTCTGTACACGGGACCAACGGCGTAACATCCCTTCCATAGAACGGGATGCTTTCAGATTCATTTGCCCAATTTCAAGTGAACCATGGAGGAGAGCGGTATTCTGTATTTAATCAAGAGCTGGTATACAGATCAAATCCAGAATTGATAACCCAGATAAATGTTATCTAAAACAAGCACAGGATAGGTAGAAATCTATTTTCTGGCATCCTTTTAAAAAGGGTACATTTTAAATGCTCATTTTGGTTTAAGAATGAAATATCGGATGTCATTTTTCTGGAAAATGCGATGAAGAAGAGTTCATCTTTAAAATTTAAGTTCATCATTCAAATTAATATTCAACCAATTGTAACAGTTACTTCAAATACTATGTTTGAGTCTCCTTCGTAAAGTCGTTCAGTCATGTAACAGACGGGCCTAAACTCTCGAGAAAAATGGGATCATGAAAATAAAATCGAGCAAATGACTACATTATCGATCTACCTAGCGACTGACTGAGTAAACATGCAAAATTTGGGATGATGTAATTGTTGTTTTGCAAGGACAAAAGCCGGTTAACTTTACTATCTTAATAATATTTCTCACCTATAATGATGACTGTAAAATTGCACTTTGCCGAATTTCTGCTAGCATCTCGAGCTTCGCACGAAACTTCTGAGAGGCCGATGTCAAATTTAGATCCTGACTCTATGTTACAAGTAACAGTAGAATTCTGACCAGAATTGTCGATAGCTTTAGGGTCGCTCCATACTACAACAGCAGTAGATTTTGCAGGGTCGGTGTGTATCGTTTGATTGGATGGACAGTCAGTAAATGTTGGTGCTTCAGCGTCTGAAAAGTATTCATATGAAATTGTATCACAAGATGCCATTAATAATTACGAAATGTGAAATATTGAAGGGTTTTTCGTTTAGTTTGTCTTTGAACTACCAAGCCATAACAGTAGCCAACTACAGTTAGCTCTCAATCCCTTCATGAATGAGAAGTGGAATCTACTGCATGTTATTACAGGGTTACTACGTCTACCAAATTTCATAGTTGATAAACACTTCTTCAATATTTACAATTGTCTGGATCTTTCCAGACAAACCCAGTAATATAAAGCTCTACGTGAAATGCTATTTTGACAGGTACAGTGACACTATGTTGTAGCGTTCATTCCACCTGACAGAAGCACAGTGCATCCGTTAGTAAAGGTATGAAAATTACAAGTAACACATTGGCAGTGTTCTTTCAAATCATGGGTCAAAAGCATACCAAATGGAAGGTGAATTAACACTGCTGTGTCATCCTCAGTATTGCAGGTTAACGGAGGGAATAAACATTAAAGTTTCCGATCTTCACCTACCGCACTAATTCATATTGCTTAGAGAAGTAGAAATTTCATCGCCATATTACAACATATTGAGTGAGAGTTTGAACCGGAGTTTGCAACAGTCCCGTGGCAGACCCATAGGACCTTCCATATGACCTTGCATAAGAGTCTGCACGAAATGTTTGGTTTTCTAGGCAACATTGACCTGCTGATTCCAAATCTTGATGATGCCGCAACTTTGAGCATTTTAAGATATGGAGGATGTAAATTAACAGGTATAAATTATACCTTTTCTTAATCCCTACAATCTTGTTCATAAGTCCTTGGAACACGTGTTAGTATTGGTAGCTATGCTAGGGATATAGGGTTGAAGCGCATTGTCGCTATAACTTTCTTTCCCCCTCCACGTCCCCTTCCAAGTCAGTGTTGAAAATAATATGCAGCGAGATTGACCAAGAGTACCGTGCTTATGCAATTATCACTTGAGGGGGCAGGAACCGTATCCGTGCAGTGTTCCAACAATTATGAGCATGATTGTAGAACCAAATGAGAGCATGGCCCACTGGTTAGGATATTCGCCTTTGGTGCAGGAAATCCCTGGTTGAAACCCCGTCAGGGCCACTAGCTGGGATTTAATCGGGTACTAAATTCTGGATTTAATTTGTATAAGAGCTATTGATTAAAACTAGAGTTCCGCTTTCCTCGTGGTTCATTTGGACTTTGGCAAATGAAGCACGAGAATATCCCGTCTTTCGGAGAGGACGTTAAGCCGTCGGTCCCATGTACAGAGAGTCATACCTGTACATGTATGTCAGTGTCGAGAAAAGTAGAGTGGTAACCCCTGATTGTTCCAAGCCGTCCTGCTCAGTTTCGAGGGATATCCCTGGTAGAGTGGTTAACCGTTGTTGGGTATACCTCTTTAATCCCGTTTGAAACATTTGCAAATTTTGCTCCTGTTAATTTCCCACTTCCCTATCTCAAATTGCTCAAGAATGGCGAAGTTGCATCATCGAAATTTAGAATCGGTAGGTCAATGTTACCTAAAACAATCAAACAATTTCGTGCAGACTAAAGGTCATATGGACCTAGAGCATGAATAAAAGTGCATGCAAGAATGTGACCGTTGTTGTGCAGCGTCAGAGGCTGCTTAACTGTGCTATCATATATTTCTCACCTATAATGTCGACTCTGAAATTGCACCTTGCCGTATTTCCGCTAGCATCTCGAGCTTCACACGAAACATCTGAGAGGCCGATGTCAAATTTAGATCCCGACTTTATGTTACAAGCAACAGTAGAATTCTGACCAGAATTGTCAGTAGCTTTAGGGTCGCTCCATTCTACTACAGCAGTAGATTTTGCAGGGTCGGTGTGTATCGTTTGATTGGATGGACAGTCAGTAAATTTAGGTGCTTCAGCGTCTGAAAAGTATTTATATGAAATGTTATCACAAGGTCAAATCCTCAATTGCACATTAAAGGGTTTTCGTCAGTTTTATCCATGTGAAATGCGAGAATTAAGGGGGTCTATTTTTTCAAATTGAAAAAATTGAGTCTTCTAGCTTAAAATTGAGATTATAGCATGATAGAAAAGTGTAAACTTTCAGCTTTAATTCGCTTTTTGTCTGAGGTAAGTAGGACATTCCGTTTAAATTTTATTCTCGCTTTAAGCAAGCAAGTCTCGTACGTTCGATGCATTTTTGTATAGATTTGTATGTAGTAAGTGCTCACCCTGCGATTTAAAGCAAATATAATTTTTTATCATTATGATCACCTATTAAAGCTTTTTCGAAATTACTTTGTTCAACAATAAATAATTCAATTATGCATGAAAGTAAGTCAAAATGTTCAGATAGATGACATTTCCTATGTATTTCTTTATTTTCAGTCACCGAGTGATATTTAAGACAGTTAAAAATAATTTAACCCATTAGATCTTCCCCTATTTGCACCAAAATGCACTCAAAAAAATTTGATAACATATATTTTTTTTTATAATTTAACAAATATTTCAAAGAACTGGGCCAAATTAATAAATTTTCGCAATTTTATTATTTTAAATTTCGAATACGTTTCGCTCAATATCTCAAATGGTGAAAATGTTGATGTTATGAAACGAGAAAGAACGTATACAGCTGTTTGAAAGTCTCATTTATTATGACAAAACCAGAATAAAACAAAAAAATATCAATGGCGACACACTTTTGATAACTAATATAGATTATTTATTCCACTAACTTCATCCCGTGTAAATTTTATGAAATTTCACTACGGGCAAATATGATTTTTCTTAAAAATCTAGTTTACCACATCTTTCTATTGAGAATGGGCATATGGAGGGCGCTATAACACACAAATGACCTTTGTAGGCCTATATAGCAAGATTCCCGCAATGGATGTTTCTTATTTTTGCAGAGGTAATAGGTCTTGCATGTCCTTACTTATATCAGTTGTCAAAACTGTGTCCCCACTGCTTAAAGTTGCTCTAAAAATAAAAGAGACGATTTGCATGGGGTCAAACAGGTGTGCGTAACTCAAAAAAAAAAAAAAAAATCGCATCAACGTGAAATTTGGCACAGATGCCAAGCATCCAAAGGGCTATGAAACCATGAAGCCGGATTTTTGAATTTGGGCTTCAATTTTATGGCATAAAATTTTCTCATTGGTCAGCTGCTGGTTGCCATGGCAACCAAATAAAAAAAAAATCCGGCTTCATAGTTTTCTGCACACTATACCTATGCACCTTCTCCGCAAGTATGATTTACATGCGGGTTACCATTAACCAGTTACATCTGTTCCCGTGTTTAGCCAATCTGATTCCCTGTTCAGTTACCATGGCAACAAGATCAAAATAATTCCCATTTTCACAACTTGGACATGGGCTGCAACATGCATATGTAATCTATTCTTCAAGTCAAGAAAATTGCAATCAAAAGTTGGGTGAAAAACCTAGACCTCCCTTAAAGGGACAGGAGGAGATTTTTTGAGGATACGAATTTCTCTCATTTGCACTTGATCGTTGTAGAACACCTAACGTTTCGAAGGTTTATTGGACAAACAAGTAAAAAGACAAAACGAAACCATGTTTGAATTTGCCTTCTATTGTAATCGTCCCATAGAAATGCGTGCTTTGATTTTTCTGTCGTGTACGACAGAAAATTCGAAATTATCATCTTAATGATCTTACTATAAAGACTTGGTATTCGGCTTATTCTCTCTGGTGTGATATAATACGTTGGTAACCATTCCAAATATGGAAAAACGGGATCGAAAAAAAGTGGAGCGCTTCCTTCAGGGAATGTCGTCGTGCACCTTAATCCCTAGAACCAGATGAACATGGCGGTACCTTTTAACCCCGTTTGAAACATTTACACATTTTGCCACTATAAATTTTCCCCCTTCCTCCCTCTCAAAATGCACAAGGATGACAACGTTGCATCATCGATATTTGGAATCAGCCGGTCTATTTTGCCTAAAACCATCAAAACATTTCGTGCAGACTCATAGGTCATAGGGCCTACAGCAGGACTAAAAACTATGCAAGAATGTGATCATTGTTTTGCAGAGTTATAGGCGCATTAACTGTGCTATCCAATATTTCTCACCTATAATGTAGACTGTAAAATTGCACCTTGCACTATTTCCGCTAGCATCTCGAGCTTCACACGAAACTTCTGAGAGGCCTATGTCAATTTTAGACCCCGACTCTATGTTACAAGTAACAGTGCAATTCTGACCAGAATTGTCGGTAGCTTTAGGGTCGCTCCATTTTACTACAGCAGTAGATTCTGCAGGGTCGGTATGCATTGTTTGGTTAGATGGACAGTCAGTAAATTTAGGTGCTTCATCGTCTGAAAAGTATTCATATGAAAATGTTATCATATGTCAAATTCTCAAATGCACATTGAAGGGTTTTCGTCTGTTTGTCTTTCATCCATGGGCGTAACACGGTCGGTGTTCGGGGGTGGATTCACTCGCAGAATTACCCAATCTTTTCTCACCAACTCAATGAAAATCTGAGAGGCGGAGGGTGGGTGGTGGTTGAGGTTGTGGATGCGGGAAGGAGCCGGACATGCCACTTAAGTGCAGACCTTATTTGCACATCACACACATTGAACTTCAATCACTCTTTTCCCACTTCTCTTCATCATTTCCCTCTCTTTTCTTCCGTCTTTTCCTTTTCCCACTTTCCTGTTTTTCCAGTAGCTGGAATTGAATTTCCCGGTGGAATGGAAGGGGGTCAATTCTCGCATTTCGCAATACGATGCGCCGCCAGCGGTTCCCCTTGCCAGTCCAATTTTTGACCGCAAGGGTCGACATCGTCGTCAACTTCCAATGGACCTCAACGAAAAAGTTTGTGTGATTGAAAGAAAGCAAAAGGTTTACATTTGTAAATAGCCGTTTCAGTATGCATTCGTACGGAAATGACCAATATATTTACAAACTAAATGATCAGTGACGTGTTCCTGTGCTATATTTGTATTACGCAGGCTTTGAATGTCGACTGTTTCCCATGAAGCATCGGAAAACATCGCCTCTACGACGCAATCGTTGGTGGCGCACCGTATTGTGAAATGCGAGAATTAAATGGACAGGAAGAGAATTTTGAGGATAGAAATCTCTCTCATTTGCACTTGATCGATTGTAGAACACCTAACATTTCGAAGGTTTATTGGACAAACAAGTAAAACAAAAACAAAGATTTTGTTTGATTTGCCTGTATTTGTAATCATCCCCATAGAAACTCATGTTTTGATTTTTCAGTCGTTATATAACGACAGAAAATTCTAAATTGTCATCTTAATGGTCTCACTACATATAAAGACGGGGTATTCGGCTTCTTCACTCTGGTGTGAAATAATACGTTGGAAAGCATTCCAAATATGGAAAAACGGGTTCGAAAAAAGTGGAGCGCTTACTTCAGGAAATATCACCGTGTACCTGCTGCTATGGGGAAGTATTCATGATCTAACTTGCTGATAGGCCTGTGCGCTTGTAAGGCATGTCAAGCCACCTAAATGAAGCGAAATGATCGTGACGATTTCTTGAAGGCGGCGTAATAATAATTGTCAAGGCGCTGTGTGCTTTGTAGAGCGCGATATAAATGCTCCGTTATTATTATTATATTATTAATTACCTTAACTCTAGAACCAAATGAACAAGGCGGTACCTTTTAACCTCGTTTGAAACATTTACATATTTTGCCACTATTAATTTCCCCCTTCCTCCCTCTCAAAATGCACAAGGATGCCAAAGTTGTTTCATCGAGATTTGGAATCAGCCGGTCTATTTTGCCTCAAACCATCAAAACAGTTCGTGGAGACTCATAGGTCATATGGCCTACAGCAGGACTAAAATATGCAAGAATGTGATCATTGTTTTGCAGAGTTAAAGGCGCGTTAACTGTGCTATCCAATATTTCTCACCTATAATGTAGACTGTAAAATTGCACCTTGCACTATTTCCGCTAGCATCTCGAGCTTCACACGAAACTTCTGAGGGACCGATGTCAAATTTGGATCCCGACTGTATGTTACAACTAACCGTAGTATTCTGACCAGAATTGTCGGTAGATGCAGGGTTGCTCCATACTACTACAGCAGTAGATTCTGCAGGGTCGGTGTGCATTGTTTGGTTGGATGGACAGTCAGTAAATGTAGGTGCTTCAGCGTCTGAAAGTATTCATATGAAATTCTAATTTCCTATTGGAGCAAATACGAAATTCAGCCTATGTTTTATATTGAAATATAATCATATAAACGTACAGGGTCAAAAGTGAGTTAACTGCTATCCAGTATTTCTTACCTATAATGTCGACTGTGAAATTGCACCTTGCCGTATTTCCGCTAGCATCTCGAGCTTCACACGAAACTTCTGAGAGGCCGATGTCAAATTTAGATCCTGACTCTATGTTACAAGTAACAGTAGAATTCTGACCAGAATTGTCGGTAGCTTTAGGGTCGCTCCATACTACTACAGCAGTAGATTCTCCAAGGTCGGTATGCATTGTTTGGTTGGATGGACAGTCAGTTAATGTAGGTGCTTCAGCGTCTGAAAAGTATATGAAATGTTATCACAGGGTGCCATTATAAATTACGAAATGTGAAATATTGAAGGGTTTTCGTCTGTTTGTCTTTTTCAATGGGCGTAACACGGTCGGTGTTCGGGGTGACTTCATTTGCATTTCAAATATGGAAAAACGGGTTCGAAAAAAGTGGAGCGCTTCCTTCAGGAAATGTCGTCGTGTACTCTAATCCCTAGAACAGTTGAACATGGCGGTACCTTTTAACCCCATTTGAAACACACATTTTGCCACTATTACCCCCCCCCCCCTTAGATACTGGAGGGTTGGTTTCTTAAATACTTGGTTGTGAAACGTATCAGACCAAAATTGGACAGGATATACAAACTGCTCACCATTTAGAATCAGTTATAAAACTTGAATACTTCTCAGTAATTTTGAAATTATAGCACCAAATACAAGGATTGCATTTATCTTGGGACACTCTGTATTGACAAACTAAATGATCAGTGACGTGTTCCTGTGTTATATTTGTATTACGCAGACTTTGAATGTCGACTTTTTCCCATGGTGCATCTGAAAATATCGCCTCTCCGAGGCAATCGTTGGTGGCGCACCGTATTGTGAAATGCGAGAATTAAAGGGACAGGAAGAGATTTTTGAGGATACGAATTTCTCTCATTTGCACTTGATCGATTGTAGAACACCTAACCTTTCGAATGTTTATTGGACAAACAAGTAAAAAAAAAAACAAAGACTATATTTGAATTTGCCTGCTATAAACGCATTCTTTGATTTTTGGACAGAAAATTCTAAATTATCATCGTGATGATTTTACTACATAAGACGGGGTATTCCGCTTATTCACTCTAGTGTGATGTAATACGTTGGTAACCATTCCAAATATGGAAAAACGGGTTCCAAAAAAAGTGGAGCGCTTCCTTCAGGAAATGTCATCGTGTACCTTAATCTCTAGAACCAGATGAACATGGCGGTACCTTTTAACCCCGTTTGAAACATTAACACATTTTGCCACTATTGCTTTTCCCCTTCCTCCTTTTCAAAATGCACAAGGGTGACAAAGGTGATACCATCGAGATTTGGAATCAGCAGGTCTATTTTGCCTAAAACCACCAAAATATTTTGTGCAGACTTATAGGTCATAGGGCCTACAGCAGGACTAAAAATATATGCAAGAATATGATCGTTGTTTTGCAGGCTGACTCAGAGATTTAGAAATATAATTTTGTTGGTGTAGTAATTAAAAATAGTCATGTACAACTAAAGATAGTTACCTAAAATGCTTAATTCCAAAGTTAGAGATGAATCGGATTTTTCGTTTTCATGCAGTAAACGTTTATGCACAGTATAACAGTGCCATAGGATACTGTGTATAACAAAATTTCCGGATCCGGAATTTTATAAGACAGTTGCGATTTTCTCTATAAAAGACTTCGATTTGAGCTTAGTTATTTCACACAGTGATTAGTATATGGACAAGCATTATGCATATGTAAAAAACACGACTTGTTTGAAAAATCAGTGCGCCCTCATCGGGAAATCTCTGAGTCAGCCTTTAACTGTGCTATCCAATATTTCTCACCTATAATGTAGACTGTAAAATTGCACCTTGCACTATTTCCGCTAGCATCTCGAGCTTCACACGAAATTTCTGAGAGGCCGATGTCAAATTTGGATCCCGACTGTATATTACAACTAACTGTAGTATTCTGAAGAAAATTGTCGGTAGATGTAGGGTTGCTCCATACTACTACAGCAGTAGATTCTGCAGGGTCGGTGTGCATTGTTTGGTTGGATGGACAGTCAGTAAATGTAGGTGCTTCAGGGTCTGAAAGTATTCATACGAATTCTAATTTTCCTATTTTAGCCAGCTACAAGAGAAAGCCCGTGAGTATAAGATCCCGATCAGCTTTGCCTTTGTTGACTATGAGAAGGCGTTTGACTCTGTTGAATTCAAACCACTCTTCACAGCACTTGAAAAACAAGGAGTTGACCCAGCCTATATCGATTCTCTTACGTGATCTTTACAGTGGTGCCTCTTCCACCCTAAAGCTCCACAAGGACAGTGACAAGATCAACCTAGAGAGGGGAGCAAGACAGGGAGACAACATTTCACCCAAACTCTTCACCTCATGCCTTCAAGATGCCATCATAACGGAGATTAACTGGGAAGGAAGGGAACTCAACAGTGATGGTGAAAATCTCTCTCACTTGATCTTTGCCGACGATATTATCCTGATTGCCAAGTCACCAGAGGAATTGGAAAGCATGCTAAATGACATTCATGGCACCAGCAAACCTGTCGGACTCAGCATGCATGTTGGGAAAACCAAAGTGATGTTTAATGACCACACCAGGAAATCCGAGATAACTGTAGACGGGAAAGTCATTGAAGAGGTCAACAGCTACATCTACCTTGTGAAGACAGTGTTGCGTGATGGTGACTTACTGCCTGAGATAAAATGGAGAATTGGACTAGGCTGGGCAGCATTTTGCAAAAGTGGAAAACATCATGAAAAATAAGAAGACAAGTATGCAGCTAAAGAGAAAGGTGTTCAATGAATACATTCTTCCTGTTATGACATACGGCAGTGAAACGTGGGCTTTGAATAACACCACGATGGAGATGCTTGCAGTTGCACAGAGGAAGATGGAGCGAACCATGCTTGGCACCAGACTTCAAGATAAAAAAAGAGAAACTGCATGATCCGATCACAGACAGGAGTTACTGATATTATCGACTGCATTAGGAGTGCCAAACAAAGATGGGCAGGCCACGTTGCTAGACTGCAGGATAACAGGTGGACCATCAGCGTGACAGAGTGGACCCCAGAGAATGGACCAGAAAGCCAGGACGTCCAAAAACCAGATGGAGAGACGAAATGACAAAACAACTTGGTCCAATTTGGACATTAATTACTAAAGATAGAGATTTGTGGAAACATTCTAGGGAGGGGTTCCTCCATCGTGAGTGATCTAAGCCCTGGATATGGATATTGATATGGATTGGAGCAAATATGAAATTCAGCAAATGTTTTTAGGCCTATGGCTTGTGAACCTTCGCAACGCGTTGTGAAGCTCGCAACGCGTTGTGAAGGCTTGCAACGCGTTGTGAGTTTTCACAACGCGTTGCTAGATACTTTGCAACGCGTTGTGGGTCTAATATTTGAAATACGTCACAGAAATGCATCATTCTAATTGGCCGACGCCGCAACGCGTTGCTACTTTCTCGCAACGCGTTGCCGAAATCTCGCAACGCGTTGCGGCAATACGTTATGGCCTTTCTGGCTTGCGATACGCGTTAACTGTGCTTTCTCACCTATAATGTAAAAAGCTGTAAAATTACACCTTGCACTATTTCCGCTAGCATCTCGAGCTTCACACGAAACTTCTGAGAGTCCGATGCCAAATTTGGATCCCGACTCTATGTTACAACTAACTGTAGTATTCTGACCAGAATTGTCGGTAGATGGAGGGTCGTTCCATACTACTACAGCAGTAGATTCTGCAGGGTCGGTATGCATTGTTTGGTTGGATGGGCAAGTCAGTGAATGTAGGTGCTTCATCGTCTGAAAAGTCATTCATATGATATCTATTTTCCTATCGGAGCAAATAGGAAATTCAGCCTATGTTTTTATACTGAATATAAGCATAATAAACGTACAGGGTCGAAAGTGAGTTAGTTGCTATCCAGTATGTTCTTCCCTAATGTCGATTGTGAATTGCACCTTCCGGTATTTCCGCAGCATCTCGAGCTCACACGAAACTTTCTGTAGGCCGATGTCATTTAGATCCTGACTCTATTTACAAGTAACAGTGCGGTTTTCTGACTACATTGTTTTTAGTCTCTAGGTCTCTCCATACTACTACAGCAGTAATTTCTGACGGTTCGGTGTGGTATTTATTTGTTAGAATGGACATTCAGTAATGTAGGTTCTTCGCAGCTGAAAAGTATTCATGAAATATTATCAAAAGTCAATCAGCAGCTTTAATGTCGACAAGCAAGGGTGTCGTTTGAAGCCATAACAAAACTACAGTGTAAAATTAACTCACTTAAGCAGCAAATTAGTGTGTTGCTTATTTCGAGTTTCGAGGAAGATTTTCGAGTTTCGAGGACAAATTTCGAGTTTCGAGGGGGGGGGGGGGGGGGGGGGGGGGGGGGGGAAAGGGGGAGGGGGAAGATTTTCGAGTTTCGAGTGACAAATTTCTAATTCGAGGTGAGATTTTTTCGAGTTTCGAGTGACAAATTTCGCGTTCGATTGGAGATTTTCGAGTTTCGAGTGACAAATTTAAAGTTTCGAGTGAAGATTTTCGAGTTTCGAGTGACAATTTCGCGTTTCGAGTGACAATTCTAGTTCGAGTGACAATTTCGAGGTTCGAGTGACAAATTTCGAGTTTCGAGTGAAGTTTTCGATTTTCGATTGACAAATTTCGAGTTTCGATTGGAGATTTTCGAATTTCGAGTGACAAATTTCGAGGTTCGAGTGGCGATTTTCGAGTTTCGAGTGACGAAGTTCGAGTGTCGAGTGAATATTTTCGAGTTTCGAGTGACAAATTCGAGTTTCGAGGAAGACTTTTCGAGTTTCGAGTGACAAATTAATCGAGTTTCGATTGGAGATTTTCGAGTTTCGAGTGACAACTTCGAGTTTCGAGAGGAGAGTTTCGGTTTCGAGTGACCAAATTTCGAGTTTCGATTGGAGATTTTCGAGTTTCTAGGACAAATTTCGAGTTTCGAGTGACAAATTCGAGTTTCGAGTGACAAGTTTCGAGTTTCGATTGACAAATTTCGAGTGAAGAATTTTGAGTTTCGAGTGACCTTTCTGAGTTTCTATTGGAATTTTCGAATTTGTGCGAGTTTTGCAGTGAGATTTGTTCGAGTTGAGTGACAAATTTCGATTTCAGTGAGATTTTCGAGTTTCTAGTGACAAATTTCGAGTTTCGAGTGACAAATTTCGAGTGGAGATTTTCGAGTTTCGAGTAAACAAATTTCGAGTTTCGAGTGACAAATTTCGAGTTTTCGAGTGACAAATTTAGTGTTTCGAGTGACAAATGTTCGATTGTACGCGTGAAGATTTTCGAGTTTTCGAGTGACAAATTTCGAATTTCGAGGTGTACAAATTGAGTTTCCGAGTGACCTTCGAGTTCGAGTGACAATTTCCAATTTCGAGTAAGGCGATTACAAAACACTAGGCAGATGTAAAATTAATTGTAAAATATAATCCCTTGTGTCTTGTCATGGGCAAGGCTAGGCCCCCCATGCCCCCTAAGTAATGACATCAAAGCAATATATCCTGGGTGATTCGACCATAGATCAGGAGTCAAATAACAAAAACTGATCATGGCTATACTTGGTCCAAGTCCTTTCATTTATCGCTGAATTGCAC
>JAMKCH010013931.1:0-41142 GCA_023653785.1 Ophioderma brevispina | reverse complement strand
ACTGATTCTCCACATTTTCAGCTCAATTGGAGTAAATAATGCTAATTTATCATACTCTAAAAAACAGAGCGTTGCCAACAAATCGGCAATAGCGCTCTCTAAATCAGGGGTGGATTTAATTTTCTTCCTCTACTGGCCCGTCGGGCCAGTGAACTAGAAAACCTACTGGCCCTGCAGTGAACTCACTGGCCCAACAATTTTCCATCCTATGGTCATGAAATTCTCGCTTAAGCCAAACTTTGATACTGACTCCTATATGTCAAAAATACATATTTTGAGCTCTCAGTCCTGTGGAGCACTCAACATTGGTTAGGATTGGTTGTGTGGCGCTATGCGCCGAACTTGGGGCTTGAGAACTGATTTTTTTCAATAATTTGATCTTCGGAGCAGATTTTGTTTTTACCAATTTATGGACTAGGGACCTGCAATTTAGGTCAAATTAGAGGTCGTGGAGATGATGAACTGGCAAAATTTCCCCACGGAGCTAAAATTTGTGAGTTTTGTGGCAAAGTAAAGGAGTCTAAAGAACTGCAGAAGAGGCGCGAACTGGGGTCTTGAATGACGCACACACCCGTTATTTCAGATCAGTGCAGTGCCCCCAGCCTCAGTATCTGTGTCTATTTGTGTAATATTTTTGCAATTACTTTATACTCAATTTTTTTCCATCATCTACATTTGTACACAAATTACACAGTACACAAATTATAATTGTTAAATAAATGTGGTAAAGTTACTCCTCATGTTTAACAAAACACAATTATTTGCTCTTCAGTTGCCACTTTGTGTGATAGCTGGAGATACTCTGGGGTCCGTTTCTTTTCATACTCGCTCTTTTGAATCTTATTGCTAGGAACGTCTTTCTAATTCTGCTTCTTGTAGGGCCTGGTCCACTGCAATTGGTCAAGAAATGCTTCATTTCTGCTGAGTTCTGCAGTTAAAATGCCGCGAAGCAGCATGATAAAGTGCACTGTTGTGATATCGTGTTGTAATGGGAGATCATACTTTTCGTCAACAGTACTCATGCACATAGCCTAGGGACCTACTGGCCCTCGCTCGTACTAACACACCCATCTGTTTTAGAGAAGTTGTGCCAGGGGGAGTCGGCACTGAATTAGTGACTGATGATCTTTGAAAAAACGAAAATGCATGAAAATGTTAAATAAAATGCTGAAGCAATTTGAGGATAGGTCACATGGAGGCACAACTGTAATTTATTGTAAGACAGTCAGAAAACTACTTAACCCACATTTCTGAAAATTCAACTGGTCCGATGGGCCAGTTCAGTTGAATTCTTACTGGCCCGACATGAATTTCACTGGCCGCGGGCCAGCGGGCCAGTGCTAAATCGAGCGCTGCTCTAAATGCGTATTTTCCTGGACCCATTAAGTTTGTAGGCAGAAAAATCCAACATGCGATGCCAATAAATGATCGACATCCGATGGCACACAATATAAAGATCGACACGCGACACGTAGAGCTGGGCCGAAAAAGCGAACCCGCACACTCCAAGTGCCGCTTAAAATTAAATGCGACACCGGACGACGCAGTGTTAATTTGGGCAACCCATGTAGACCCCTTCTGTAAGGAAATTCGCAAATTTTGTATATTCTGTCCGTAAACGGAACAGAAATTACAGCACAGTAGCCATTGCGAAAGAATTTATATTGTGCCACAAACCTATGAATTTGGCAAGCCTCACGGAATAAACTGCATGTTTGAAGGATTGTGGAGAAACTTTTCATCCCAATCGTTCTAGCTAGGCGACTAGATATCCTTAGCTTTTTACTTTTATTCACAAGCACCTACTGTAGGGACAATACTTGCCAAATCATATGAAGTAGAAAGCCCGCTTTATGCCTAGAAACCTGTGAGGCGTGATGTAAGGACATGAAGTCACGGGTCGTCTACAGACAAAAAACGTTAGCAATGACCTTGGACTGTAATTCCAGAAGCTGTATTCCAGGGTGGATGGATCCTATAGCGCCATCTCTCAAAGGTTTCGCGCAAAATTGAAAGAAAAAAAATCAAAATAGTGAAACTTACTGAAAACTCCGAAGACCCGATATGATACAGGGGGGCGGGGGCAGTCATATATGAAAGTGACGGGGATGGCTGATTGGACTTCAAAGTAGGGGACATTCCGCTGAGGACCGGATGAGGGGGGGGGGGGGGGTGGAGGGGGCGGGGGGAGGGGGGGGGGGGGGGGGGGGGGGGGGGGGGGGGGGGGGGGGGGGGGGGGGGGGGTGGGAACTTTAGGAAAAAAAAGGGGGAATTTGGTGAGGAGGATGCAAAAATGGGGGTCCATCAATGGAGCTCAATTTTGTGAAAAAGGGGGGGTCAGACTCGGGCAAATTTCTAACCATTCAAACCCAGTTTGTTATAACAGTAAAAGGCTGACTCAGAGATTTGTGAAATATATTTGTTCCTGGATTATTAAAAATAGGCAAACTGAGAACCAAAGTAAAGCTAGTCACAGTAAAAATGCCCAATTCCGACGTTTGCAGTAAACATTTTAGTGTAGTATAGGCCTACAGTGCCATAAGCTGTAGGCTATAACAGAAATTCCGGATGCGAGAAATCAATAACATGTGTGATTTTCTATATTGAAGGATTCTATTTGAGATTAGCTATTTTACACGATTCGTATATGGACAAGCATTTATGAACATTGCAAGAAACACGATATGTTTGAAAATTGAGTACGCCCTTATCGGCGAAAAACTCGGAGTCAGCTTTAAAAGGGGCTTTCTGATGAGAGCAGAAACTAGAAATAAGGGGGTCATTCAGTGACCGCGACATTTGATTAAAAATGGAAGGCATCAACTGAGAGTAAAAAAAAAAAAGGGGGGTCTTTAAGTGACAGGTTAAAAAAAGAGCATTTGGTGAGGAGATGAGGAGGGATGCAACAAAATGGGGTTAATCACTGAACTCTCACATTTTAGGTCATTTGAGTAAAAAGGGGTGTAATTCTCGGGCAAATATAACCATTCAAAACCCAGTTGATATGGGCTTTCTGTGAGAGCTTGAAATAGAATAAGGCATAGGCCTAATTCAGTGACATTTGATTAAAATGGGACGGCATAAACTGAGAGTAAAAAAAGTGGGGGGGGTTTCTTTCAAGATGACAGGTTTAAAAAAGGGGGGTCTTTATTGGACAGCAGTAAAAAAAGGGGTCTCTGACAAGGGTTTTTAAAAGGTCAATTAGTGCCGCACATCCCCGTAACTATTTTAGGGCGTGCCCCCCTCCCCCGGACTATACTGGATTATTTTATGAAAGCACTTGCTTGTCATAATCAATTGTATAAATCCTAACATTCACATGATATTTTACGTGAGTGCCAATTGGTTTTCGAGCAATCATTCCACTGCTTACCAACTTTACTTGACTTTCACGATATACTCAAGAACATTGAAAGGTTTTGCAATTAATTGAGTTACTTTTAGATTGAAAAAGAGCAATTTGATTAAGGAACCCATGAACTTTTAACAAGAAACAAATGCGTATGGATTCAAATAATGAGTTGAAATGGTTTCCAATCATAGTTAAGTCATCGTAAAAGGTTGTTTTTGTATTGTTTCTGTACTATCAGATTTTAAAACACATCGATTATAGGTGTTCCACAATGAAGTATTTTAGGTCCTTTACTCTTCCATGATTTACATAAATTTCACTCCCAGCTTGTTTAATGGTTAAGTAATTAGTATGAAGGATTAACTCTCTTTTCTGTAAATATAAGGATCAAGATTCTTTTGGAAAATATTCTTAAACAACCTAAAGGTTATTGCTAACTGGTTCTCTGAAAATGAAGAACTTAAATATTAAAAGACAAAGTATATGGTTTGGTTCACCTCAACGTAAGTAAATTTAGTAATATAGTGTTAAATATGGGGATAATGTGTCTTGGAGATGTTAAAGAATCAAATACCTCGGTGTTACGTTAGATCCTCAACTTTGATGGACCCCACATATCAATACCATTAATTCAAAGGTTTCAAAGAAATTGGTAGTATTAGACGTGTAAATGTTTGTTACCTCAAGGAATTCTTGTCAAGCGTTAGAATGCATTGGTGTTGCCTCTTTTGATTTTATTGTAGCAGGTTTGGACAAACGTTTCTAAAACCAATTTAGCATTTCTGCAAATCCAGCACAATAAGCTTGCCAGGATCATCTTAAGTGATGTGATATCTTACAAATATTCATGACACGTTTTTAAATGAGCTTTGTAACTGGTCCAGACTTCCCCAAACGATTGGGATCTTGCTAGAACTGTGTAGTTTCAAATGTTAAAATCTTTGCACCCCTACTTACCTTGCGTCTTGCGTCTAATTTTATGTAACATCTTCTCAGCATTCATATCCTACAAGATATCAGGAAAGTTGCTCCTTAATATTCCTAAGTATAACTCAAATTCAGGATACGTACTTTTATTCATTACCGTGCTGTTAAAATTTGGAATAGTATCCCATCTATTATTAGAATTAATATCCAAAGTACCAATATTCAGTACCTGTTTTCAAACCTATTATGAACAACTTATTAATGTCCTTTATGTTCATGATCTCTTTTTAATTCGTGAACGGTTTTTAAGTAATTTGATATTTCAGTTGATTGTTGTTGCAAGCTCATTAAAACTGTATAACTGGTATAACAAAAGTGTATAACTTAAACAAGGCCCTCAGGGAGAGCAGTACTAAATACTGATGAGGATACTCTGTATATATAAAATGTAAATAAATAAATAAATAAATAAGATGCAACGAGAGATTTTGAACACCAAAAAATGTGTATAATAGTAATTTTTGTCAAGTATAGACACTCAATAGCTTTCTTACCTGTATTTGGCTACAGAAAATGTCTTAAATGGAAAAAAAGGTGATTTGATTGCTTAAGATTTCAATACAAGGCGAATGGTATTTACGCGATGCGTTAAAAGGAAAATATGTCCCCGCGAATGTCGCGATCATAACATGAGATAAAAGCAACTAATACTCCACCCTCCCAACACGTTACCACAAAAACGCCACCCCCTCCCAAAACAACCAGATCCCCCACCCCACTCACCAACACCCAACAACTCCACCAACACTCTACATCATCACCCCTGCAACACCCACCCATTCAACACTCCCAACCCCAGCAACACCACCCCCCCCCAATACCCCGTAACACGCCTCCCCACTTCCTCACACCATGCAACCTGCACTCCCCTCCCCTCCCACACCCAAACACATACCCCCTCCCACAGCCCCGCAACACCCTCAACCCCCCAACATCCCACACACGCAACACACCTCCCCACCCTGCAACACAATACCCACAACACACCACTCCTCCCAACACCAACACCCGCAAACCCCACCCCATCCCGACCCCCCACAATACCCCACCCCCTCCCTATTGAATGTAGTCTCATGTAGCGGAAGGAATTTTGCCTATCCAATGCTGTGTCATGTTTGAAAATTGCCAAATTTCAATATTTAATTAGCTCATTGCATACCTAAGCCGCCAGACCATCCAACACATACTTCAGAATGCAAAAAAGATGTGCCCCCATGATACGCTTTCAGGCAGCGCAGGAAATCTTTGAGTATTCGATGTACCGTTGCAAAAATATAGCAATTACAGCTGATTTTATTTTTGCATATTCTTAGTCATTTGCATACTCAATTTGCCGAAAACGCCCCAAACTCTACTCAGTCGAGAAATCTTCAAGCACGACTTCCGTCCACCAAGTTACACCATTGCCTTATGGAACTCCGAAACTTGTAAAAGGTCTGCAGAGAACATTTTCATAAATAATTGCCAATTGTATAATTAGCATATTTACGCCCAAATCTAGTCAGTCGAGAACTCGTCACCCCGCTTCCTTCCACCAAGTTTACTCTTTTGTCGCCCTACGGAACTCCAGAAAATCGATAGACAACGGGGTTAAACATTTTTTCACGGACAGACGGACGAACGGGACAAAAGGACGTACTTATTTCATAGTCCCGTTCCGAAACTAGTTCGGCCGGGGACAATAAAACAGGGGATGAATTTCGTATTGTCCTATACGAAATTTAGAATTTCCAATTTGTACGAAAGAAACATTCTCAGTATCCATTTCAGATGGAAATATTTTTTAGAAAGCTTTACATCAGGGCACACAAATCAGTACTTTAGATTTTGTAGTAACCGGCTATGTGACATATCTCGTTCAATTAAATTCATCGCATCATCAAGGGCACAATCACCCTTTGCTACTTTGTATGTTGTATTCAAAAGTGTGCAACGGCACAACTGGATTGACGCAATGATTCTTTTCACCACGGCCGCCCCCCCCCAGGTGAAGCTGGGGTTATCCCTTTGGGTTGGGTATATAGGCAAAAGAGGCGTCTCTGATAGGGGTGGCCCCGGGTGTGCGGGAAATTTATTCCGATTTTAGCAGTGGGCAGGAGTTTATTTTACCACGTTGAAACACCCAATAGCCAAAAAGGGTTTTTATTTGGGTGAGCATGTAGTTGTGTTGTTGGGCGTCAGCAGGGCGATAAGCAGGAGTTATTTGGGGGGGGGTGGCGGGACTTCGAAATGTGGACTTTTTTCCAAAAAAGTGGATTTTTGCTAAAGTGGGACCTAAACCCACCCCCCCACCAACAAAACAACGTCTTTTTTGGAAAGTGGACTTTCTGTCAAATTTCTCCAAATTTTGGATCTTTTATCAAAAAATCAGCAAAAGTGGACATTTGTGGAATGGGGTGCGACCGCCCCCCCTCCCCCGGCAACGGCCTGGGGGTCAGCGTCCTAGTTGTGGGTGAGGTTGTGAAAGATGAACCATTGTACCCCAGGGAAAACCTCTGCCAGAAATTACCCTTTAAAGGAAATAGGTCATGATTATGAATAAACTATTTGTAAAATTTTGGTATGGATGAAAAGCTTAAGTAAAGTAGATTAAATATTAAATCAAAATAAGTGAAAATTGTCCACATTTTTGAGATTTTGCCCTTTTAATTTCCAGCCCAATAGAACTTAATCGAAAACGATTCCGAAAATCCACTCGCAGGCAAATGGTGACGTCAAAGTGATGACCCCACCATCCATAATGTACGTCGTTGTGACCACATATCGCAGTGTTGCCACTTCAATAATAAATTAAACACAACGAAATGAAACACAATATGTCATTCTGTAATTTTTTTTTTAAATTGTCTTAGACTGTTCATAATCATCAATCTTTACAGTGATGTCAGCAATAAAAAATTCGAGTCACACACGAGTATTTTGGTATCACTTGACTGCTCACGAGTTGGGCGCTTTGAAATAAGAAGCGTGGCGAAAAGAAAATCGCCCGTTTTCTTCGTATGTCAAAAAGCAAAAATAAATCCTCTCTATTTTGTTAATTTTACATTCACATGTATAGTTTTTCGGGGGGGGGGAAATTTTTAGTGATGTTGTACATATCTTTTATGAATGTAAGTCAAAACTGAGCTGACAAAAAATCTTGAAATATTTCTTAAGTTGGCTGTTAAGTCAGGAATTCAAAGGAACCTTTTTTGCCGTATCTTCTATTGTTGTTCCAAACATATCTAAAAAGTACTACCATATTTGAGAGGAAATGACTCAAGGAATCCAAATATGATAATATTATCTCAAAAACTACGTATTTTTGAGAAAATCATTAAAAATGGTGGATGTTCACTCATTTTTTTGGTGTCCCTATAAAAAAAAATATAGAATGTTATAAAAATGTGACTTGTCAGTTTTGTATTCCAGGGAGTCTAGTTATAGGGTCGGTATTTCCCCTTTTTTTCAAATTCTGCACTATTTATCAAATTATTTGCAAAAAAAAGCCAAAACGCGTGTTTCACTTTGGCAACAAACGCCACTAAGATTATTCAAGGTGACTAAATCACGATTTTTAACCAAAAAAATGAAAAACTAAAAAATACAGACCCTAGATTTTTATATGCTTTATACAATGCATTATTCTTACCTGTTGATGATATGGATTTCGAGTAACGGGGAACCAAAAATTCACAATTATCGCGAAAGGAACACAGAGGAGGAAAAATCGCCAATTTTGTCCAAATATTGTCATGTTTTTCGCTTACCAAAAGATAGCCTTTATTCCAAAACACAAGCGTTTCATCTCTTTATATTCACACTGCTTCTGCACCAGGGCAAATTGCTTCATCTGGATACTTCTGATCAACATTCAACAATTATAAGGATCAATCGTGAAATTCAAATCCCATTCCTGTTTGCAAAGCATCTCACGTGGGCCAACATTTTACAATGCAACCAAGTTAACAGGGTATGCCGTCAGATTCGATCGATGCATCCAAGGCGTTTCTGATGCGCTCCATTACATCGCGCGCGCGTCAAATAGCACAGACGCGTATTGCGTATACGCGAAATTACCCGCCCTTCTGCAGAGTTCAGCCCATGGAGTGTTTTTGGTCAAACATGCGTAACATAGTAGTAAAGTACAATGAAAAAATATGAGGAAAAATTATAAATTATATAGATTCTGTTAATAAAACATATAGGAAAGAGATGTTATGCCGTTACACATGAAAAAGACAAAAACTAAACAAACTGGCCATTTGACCGAGTTCCTGACTTCACAGCCACATAAATGAACCTCATCTAGTTATTATAAAAATGTTTTTAATCATTTGTAGGTGTGAGGCTATTAGAAATGTAAGTAATGTCGTGTGATAGGGTGGTTGAGTGCCGAAGGTGTAAACGTATTTCAATACGGATAAATCGCAATATAGTGCCAAGTTCACATTCCATAGAAATAGGCGTAAATCCGGGGGGGGGGAGGGGGAAGGGGGAAAAATCCCAAATTTGATGAGGGAGGGTCAAAGTACGATCATCCCCCAATTTGATGCCGTGTTCATGTGTTTTTGACCAAAATAACCTCATATTGTACTAATAGTTTTAAAAATTGGTAAATTTCGCGCGCTGTGTGCGCGATTTTGTTTAAGGATTTTCGCTTATAAATTAATGCCTAAATTTTTAGCGCGCACACATGTACTAGTAATGGATCTTTCAGCAAACCCTTCATATAAATTGTCATTCAAACCCATCCTCCCCAATGTCAAAAAAAAGTTACGCCACTGTCCACAGAAAAACGTTTTAAAACACAATTTTGGCACTCGCAAGTGGTGAAAAAAACTGAAATACTAAAAGAGACATCTTTTTCTAGAACAAAGGGGTGGCAACTTATCCCCTTGTCTCAATGGCCCTAGGGGTTGGTCTACATGTAGGGTGTGTGCAAGTGCAATGTAGAGAAATGTGCCAATGCAACATTCTTTCAACTTGAAATTCTTGACAGAAGGGTAGCATCACATTAATGGCATCACAATATGTGTGTTTTGGTGTCAGAACCATGTGTGTCAGTGGCATAAACCAGCGAGGGAAGGGCGGGCACAAGCCCCCCTGCTCAGAAACCGAGCCCCTCACAGGCCACACTCCCCTCCAGCTCCCCCCAAATGAATTGCCTGTTTGTAAAGTGTCTATGGAGAAGGATAAAAATTCGCCCCTCAGAAAATGTCTCAACACCCTTCTGCCCCCGCCCCAAGGTCTGGTTACACCACTGATGTGGTGTGGTTGTGTTAATGTATGGGCCTATGGATGATGGGTTAAAGGGACATGATGGCATAAAAAAAATATTTGACATAATGAAAAGGACCTTTACTGAAATCACTTCCACGAGTTTGATGAAAACATTGAATGTTTAAATTCTGTTAAAAACAGTTAAAAAACAGGAAGACGTTAGGGGGGGGGGGGGGTGGAGGTGCATGGCAGTTTAAAGGGATTGTGCATCTGTACTTGTATCAGGCTTGTAGTAGATATTGATCTGGCAGTTGATAAAGAATGGATAGCCGGGATTAGCACATATACAATAGCAATGGTCTGTGAGCTGATGACAACATGCTTTTCAAGTTTGGTAAATGCTGGCAGTAATGTCAGCATCCTTGTTCCAGAATTGCCACAAACTGCCACCTTCCCCTGGAACTCTTCCTGTTTTTACAGAATGTAAACATCCAAATTGTTTTCAAACTCATGGAAGTGATTTCAGTAAGGGTCCTTTCATTATGTCAATTTATTTTAATGCCATTATGATTATGTCCCTTTAATATTTATGGGATGATAGGATGTCATTAAACATAGGCCCACACAATGCTAACATTCTGTCAACCAGTGGCGTAGCCAGGTGGGGGAAGAGGGGGAAGAGTGCCCCCTCTGAAAACATTTTTGAGCGGAAATCGGGAAATAAAACACGGATATTCATGTTAAATCAGCCCCTTTTCGGATTCTTTTGCCCTGCGAGCGGGAAATTTTGCTTTGGATCGGGACATTTGTTGCACCTACCGGGAAATTGCCCGCTCAGAACCACCGGTCTGGCTACGCGCCTGCTGTCAACTTCAAATGAATCCCGTAGATTGACATAACCAGGGGGGTAGGGGCTAGAATCCCAGCTCAGAACCCCTGCCCCTGCCTGCCCCCCTCCCCCCCAAGAACTGACCGTTTGTACACATATTTCCTCAATGCTCATTTCATGACAAACTTACCCCACTTGACAGAAATTACCTAATATGAACCTATCAATAAATATATTTTTATATACATTTCTAGATCTATGTATACAAATTGCATCTTATTAACAATGGTCTAGAAACTTGTAGCCCTTGCCATTTTGCATATGTTCTCACAAAACTCTGTTATGTGGGCCGCCAGCTATAGCTGGAGGACCACTTAGCAATCCATTGTGCGTGTGGATGTGTGTGTGTGGATGTGTGTGTCACTAAAATGTTAATTTTTAAAAAGAAAATTGTGTTAATTTTTTGCTAATTTAAATTGACCTCAATTGAAAAGTTGAAGTTCAATTGGAACCAAACTTGTGTCATAGGTGCACCATGGGATCCCTCATAAGTTGAGGAGGTCAAAGGTCATATGTCAAGGTCAAAGGTCATATGCCAAGGTTAAAGGTACGGATGCAGCCCACAGCTATATTCTTTAATATAGTGAGAGCGAAAGCGAGAACTGACGAAACTTCAGTTTTAATTAAAAAATAATAAAAAATGTTTTTGTAACATTCGCATAAAAATGCTGAAAGGAGTCACCCTAAACTAAATAGCAAAAGTAATGGTTATTATACAAAAAAGAAAAGCACCACACACGGTACACGCACGCCACACACACACTGAAATATAAAAAGAGGGAGACATTCTAGATAAAGCTCTAAGTCAATCATTACCCTGTGAAGACAAATGCCCACTCTGGCCTATAGGGGCGGGTACATGTAAAGGTGAGAGCAAAAAAAAGTACAACCAAATGAGCGATTTTTCATGGAAAACAGTCTGTGATATTCATATATTTCTTCTGTAGTACAATCCCAGTTGGTAGCTCTCACATGAAAATTACGGCATTTAAAAATTGATTAACATGTCAAAAGTACAGTTGAGGAAGTGAAAGTACCCGATGTGAAAGAATGAACTAGTCACGCTAGAGTAACCAACGAGTACTCTTGGTTTTACGTTAAGCTTGGGATTGCGCATATCCTCCATTAATTCACATTTGGATAATGTCAAGGAACCCAATGAGACCAGATGTGGTGGGGCGTGGGAGGGAAGGAGTAAGGGTTGGATCAGCACACAAAATCTTTTCCCCTCCTAGAACAATAGAGATCAGGAAAGGTAACAAATTGATAGTATTGACAGGGCTGGTACCGTGTTTGACCTTTGCAAAATCTGTTTTAGTGATGTCCCAAAAGTTAAAATGGTTCCCATCGCTTGGTCCCTACTACCTAAATTAAATGAAAATGTCTGGTTACATCGTAGGGTAAGACTGTAAAATAAACCCGTATATCAAAAATATCAAAATTTAATTTAACCAGAGCATCTGCTGAAGAAAGCCTATCAAGTGAGGGTATTCAAAGAGGACAATATTTTGTGACGCCCTTATTTACTTAAAATGGAAACTACTATGAGAAACAAATGGACTTGTACAAAAAATGTTAAGAAACAAGGTGGTTCTCGCAAACCACAAGTCTTGCTCTCTTTGTGATCCGCCCCCAAATTGGAACATTGTATGATGGATTAAAGGTAATAGGGGTCAATGGGTGGCATTCTCTGAACACACTCATGAGTCAGTGGCTCTTCTGACCACGCTAGGCTGCAATTGGCTCAAATGGTTGGCAGAAGAGAAAACAAATTATATACCTTTACCCTACTGACAAAATGCCCCTTAATCAGCACACATGAGCTTTGACACCCAATCTGTTCACACCCCAATATGGGGCACAGTCAGCAGTGAGTGATTCTTCCAACTGAATTGATTTAAATGCTGTGACCTTTTGATCCAATATGTTTAAACCACAATAGGGTTTTGGCCAGTGGATCTGATGACCAAGATTGGAGTTCATAGAATTTATCTGCGACTGAAAAAACACAAATTCATAGATTTTGAAGATTGGCCCCTTAACGGCCGACTCAGAGATTTCCCCCCGACGAGGGCGCCCTAAATTTCCAAAAAAAAAATGTGTTTTTGGCATGTAATTAATGCTGTCCATATCTGATCACTGTATGAAATAGCTAAGCTCAAATCGAAGTACTTCTATAGAAAAATCACATATTTGTTTAAAAATTCCGGATCGGAACTTTTGTAAACACAGTAGCTATGGCCCTGTTATATAACCAATAGTATGTTTAATGCATCAAAATCGAAAACTCCGATTCATCTCCAATTTGGAATTGTGCATTCTAGGTGACTATCTAGTTTAGTTGACTATGTTTTAATTAATATATTAAAAAATAGAATCTGAGTCAGACTTTAATTGGCCCACAATCTGGGAACACCCTATATGAACCCCAAGCTGGGACCAAGGGTTCTGACTAATTTTGTTGAATTGGCTCAAGAGGTTGGGCAGGAGAGAAACAATTTACAACACTTAACCAAAATGACCAGAACATACATAAAGACAAAATCCATGTATTGTTTTAAACACTATAAATAAAATATACGGTCGAACACTATAAACTAAACATTCAATCGTGATATCTGGAGGTTATTCTGTTAACAAGAAGCTAAAGTGTGAGGACAAGGGATCACTTTTCAGAAAAAAGTCCTCTATTAGTTAATGAGCTAAATTAGGCGACAGATAGAACATGAACATTATATAATAAAGTTAATGTCCAAAGGAATGCCGTCTAATGAGATAAGTTATTACGGCATTCTTACTCTGGACATACTTTATTATATGTAATGGCCGGCGCAGTCCGTCCATCAATCAATCCGCCCGTCCGTCCATCCCATCCCCCATCCCTCATCCACGCTTCACACACACGATGCTACTACATGCATACATAATACATTACATGCATAAAACATACACACAAAAACACACACACATATATAGGCACGTAAAGTACATACAAATAGGTTTCTTGTCTTGCTCTGAGCAAACAGATTTGTTCAATTGTTAATTCTTATTGTTGACATTGTTAAAACCACACACACATAGGCACACAACTACACACAGCAACATCAAAGAGACAGGCACAGACTGGGATATAGACATGGGACACACTAACACACCACACACACACATAGGAAAGGTTTTTTTTATGGATCCAAGAAATTCCAGACCATTTATTTAAAATGAGAAAAAAATATTGGATTTTTATAGGGGTATTAGATATACTATTGATGACCAGAATAAAATGAGCAGAAAGTCACTATGATTGGGTGCATGCACTGGGCTTATTATGGAAAATACACAAGTTTACATTGAAGAAAAATAAACCATTTTTTAATGTACAGAGATGTTACATTATATTTATACATCTCCATTCTAAAACTACTTGTACAAGCTATGGCTAATGAACATCTATTCTCCAAGAGGGGACTGAGCTTGTAATACAACCGACAGGGGATGTGTCCTTGCTAAAAGTCCATGACCGAAGTAGCTTTTTTAGCAAACATGTACTGCAGCACACTGCCCAACCCTGGTAAAACGTTAGGCTGCAAATGCATCCTCATCAAGGCTAGCATTATACAACATAGCTGCTAGGAACAAGTGATGCTGCTGAAAAAATGCCTACTAACTGTCACCTTGGAAATCAGGGCAAAAATTACAAAAAAATACCAAAAAAAACAATTGACATCAAAATTTCACAAAATGTTAAGACAAGCCACCCGTTTTCAATACTTGCTAACTGTGACTTTCACGGAGAATTGAACAGATACAAGACTAGTTATATGTTAGTGGGCCCTTGACAGAAAATCTCCTACTCGATGGCATAAGGCCTATATATTGATAGGCTGATAAAAATCAATTTTGGAGTTGAAGCAACAATATGCCTCCTTCTTTTCTCATTCCTTTGATCTTCACGTTTACTAAAAACTTCCAAATCCACTGTATAGGGATGGATAAGCAGATTAAAGAAATTAAATTTGTCTATTTTAAAAAAAATACCTGTTTAATTCGTAATTATATGATTATGCAATATCATCCAAACACATGCGAGTCCGGAGGGGGCGGCATTGAATACGGCGCCAAAGACCCTCACGCTGCGCAGTAATGAGTCTCATGTGCCGTTCAGTGAGCCAATTTGTTGCGATTGAAATATGGAGTGGTGTTAACACATTCAATGTTAAACACACGCAATGCTAAAATTCTCTGAACATGAAATATTGACAGAAGGTTAGCATCCCATATCAATGGGTGTGCAGGTTGTGGTTAGGGGGCCCACAACTTGTATGACTAAGTGGTATATATATCTATATATATTATTTATATATATAGACACAAGATCTAATCACGTTGTATGTAGTGTAAACATAGAGCTTAGGTACTCCAGTGGACTCTAAGCTCTAATCTAAGGGTACCCCTTGTGATTTATTGATGCCTCCGTACATACAAACTAAGTACTTCGAAGTAGTACACAAGCCAATGGGTGGATAGCAGGTATGTTTACTAGCTAGTACCAATCCTATAGTGTACTCTGCATTTGCTATAGGTGACTGAAAGGAACCCGGTAAGCCACCAGGGTGGAGTACTGCTGCTGCTACTCCTCGGGAGTACCTTCACAGGATACTCCTACCCGTGCCTAATAGACAGCACTTTGGACCATAGAGGGCGCCAACATTCCATTGTTGTTTACGACTTACTGATCATTTCAGCTTATACACCATATTTGAGTGGAGCATCACCCAAAACCCCTATATTGACATTTTGTGTAAAAACATATAACATATTGTGACCAAAATAATGGATTATTGAATAAAAATTACAAAATAATCCACAGAGATCAAATCATTTGCATGGGAGTACCACGCAGGTGTCCTCCCGCTGGGGGGTGACTAATGGTTAAGCTACTGCGTGTGTACCTAGGTGGAGATTACTCCCCACATTTATGCGGCCGGCGATGTGGTACCAATGCGGGTGGGTACTCAGTGGCTAACTTAACAGAACTTCAAAAGGTACACCATGAGGAAATTGGTTGTGTATATTATAATCACCCCCCTCAATATATTCACCATGATACAAATTTCTTTTAATATGGCCTGTGTTTCATCAAAAACGGAATAAAACAGCTAAATATTAAATTTATGTTGCATGTAAATATATGAGGGGGTACATTTGGAACTCTTGCCATAAGTAATATGGATGGATAGAGGTATTATTGTTATGAAGTCTTCTACGTCAAAGGTCAGAAAATATCTTTCACAAAATAAATAAATGAGGCCTTGTGCACAAGTGATCTGAATTTTATATAACGATTTAAGTATTTTAATAAGATCTTTGGGTCAAGATTTGGTATGTCCAAACAACATTACATATATATAGTAAAAAATAAAAGGTTTTCTAAGATTGATACTTAATGTAAAAAGAAGTGGTGAAGTTCAACCATGATATGTCCTCACAGTTAAGACTCCCAAAGGACTGATGCAAAGGTCACACTTATAAATCCTCAGTTAATATTCAATTGGAAATTCTTCTCAGTCCTGGAGGTAACTTTGTCACGCCAGTTCAAGAGAAAAAAACAACATGGTTAAAGAAGTCCTCGACGACAAGAATATTACACAGTGTATCAGGGAGACAGCAGTCACGTGGCATGCTTATTTTCCTTTTCACATGGAAAACAATGTGCAGCGCTGACCTCTCGTTGGTTAGAAAACGTTTGAAGAACTTCGTTTTTGGGGGCTCGTAAATACGTTGTTTCATTTTACAAATATTGGCAGAAGAAATGTGCTATAAAGTCACTTCATACCTAAGATGGTATAATTATATTATAATGCTATTTTTGGGGTTGAAAAAACAAGGATTGAAAAGTGAAAAAAATCGTGTTAAATAATGCGTGATTGGTTTGAAATTCGGAAGCCCCAAATTTAAAAAGTTGACCCAAAATCATAAAGGGAATTTATCTGTAAAAAAAAGTTGGCACGTGAAGCTGGATCTTTTTGAGGAAGCGAAGCCCACGGTAGTATAGTTCCAGTTTGAACATGAATCCCCTATACTTTAAAAAATTGCGAAAAACGTCACTGATTTGCACTACAAGACCTGTGTGGGAATTCAAGGCAAGGACGCGTGTCTTTGTGTTGTGCCAATCCATGCTTTGACCTCGTACATACAATTCTACGATTATTAATTGTGTCACTGTGACCTTCAGGGACTGACTGATCAGTCCAAAGATAATCACCGATTTCTATGTCCCACAATTTGAATCCTATTTTGAGTCCCAGCCATTCCAAGCATATTCACCTTTGTATGCATATAACAGGTGCCCTTGAACAAACAACATAGGGGAATCCCCCTGCTCTCTTTTTATCATAAACCAAAGTACTTTTCAAGTGAGAAAATCTTTTTCAAATAAAATTAGAAATCAAATTCATATCTTAATGAGAAAGGAGGATATTAGAACCAGTATTGAAGAAGTAGGTGCTTACATATTCATTTTACTAACACACAGCATAACATTCTCTGAACCTGAATCTATTAACAAGATGGTTTTAAATACAAGTAGCATTACCGTCCCTCCGCCGTGCGGGCTGCCATATTTGTGAGAGCCTTGTTATAAGTTGCACAGTTCCGTAGATAACGTTCTCGAAAATAGCACTAAAGTGCATTTAGCATACCCATGTAACAGCCCAGGTCAAAAGTCCAGTTGATCCCAGCCTGAAAATGGTTTCAACTCGAACCAGTTGAAATCCAGTTGATCAAGTTGAATATCCAGTTGAATAAGTTGATTCTGTGATGGAAATGGAACCAATTTTCAACTAGGTTTTTTACGGACCAGTTGAACTCATTTAAGACAGTTAAGACAGTTAACAACAGTTGCAACCAGTTAAGTTCCGTCACGGAAAATGGAACAACTGTCAACTGGGGACTCAATGGGATTTGACCTGGGAGTAGCTAGTAAAGACCCATGATAGTGGCTAAGCTTTTTTAAAGACAATAATAGCACAGTTTGAAGAGCACCCCCCAATTCTCAACTTGGATATTTTGCTGGTGATGTTGGGAACATCTGGGAAAATATCTCTGCGAACGAGAATGCCTCACATGACGTATTTTTCGTAAAATAAGCGCTTGTAATTAGCATGGGATCCCAGATTGGACTTAACGGTAGAGCTGGAAATTCTAAGTTTAAGTCCGGCCATGATGAAATAATTGCCACTCAAGAAATGACCTCTAACTGACTGCTGTTTAACTATTGAAAAAACTAATGGATGAGCGGAGCTAGACCCAACATGGTGCTATTTCCTGGCCTATTTCATATGGAAAGGGGCGTTCCAACAGCATGTTGAATATTATGGTAAATCTCCGATATTAGGCCTAATATTCTAAGTACAACTCCTTCGTTGCAACACAGGGCCATTTCGAGGCTTAACCATTCACAGTTACAGTTTACAGCCAGTTCCAATGCAAACAATATAAAAATCTCAAACATTCAGAAAATTGGGGGCGCTCTGCAAAAAAAAGTGCTATATTGCTATAACAAGCCGTGTATTGGCAAGAAAATATTTCTGCATTGTTTACTAATAAAAGTCCAAAATCCCGACTTATTAGTACAAAAAGTCGGGATTTGACTTTTAGTATTTGACTTTTAGTAAAAACAAAAACAGTCGTTACATGGCATTTCAAGACTTGCTTTGAAATGCTATAGTGTCTATTGTTGACAAAGACCAGCACTAAAAAGTGTTGCTATGACCTAAACACATATTTTGAGACCAAAATGTGCATTTTGATTTGGAAAAATGACGGATTGTGGTTTTAATTTCTTTTTTTGAAACAGAAATGTGAATAGATATTCAAACAAAGGAATACCACGTAATTTATAAGGTTATACCGGGGGGGCACTGAACTGGGAAGGGTCGGTACAGGTATGCGGCCCTTAAGGACCCCACTTTTCGCGTTCTCCATCCCGTTCCCAAGACCCCAGTGAAGCCTAAATCAGTTCTTAAGGGGTCCCCTTTTCAGAAATATTTTGACCTCAGATCTGAATTTTAGCCAAATTCAGCTCCCAAGCATGCACATTTCTCAAACTTTACAGGTACCAACCCCTATATTTGGAGAAAATCCGTTCACAATAGCCCCAATTTCAGGGAAATCGGGGCCGCTATCCCTACCTGAAAAAAAGTTGAGTGGCCCACCCCCCCCGGGGGTTATACATGTTTAAAATGCTATTTATCATAAAACCATCTGCAAAGGTAGAGATGTGACAAATTGACAAAAACAAACACTGAGCTAGTAAAATCTCATTCCCTTGGCACAGTTCAGTAGCTTATTTCAGAAAATCACCCCTGTTTTGGGGTATTTATATGGGTCAATTTTCCTGGATAAGTGGTAAGTTTTGCCCGCAAAATTCGGAAGTCGTCACGTGTGAAGGGAACTGTTTAGTTGAATTCATTTGTCGCCAGTTGATGAAAACTAACACTTCCACATATTTAAACATAAAAATTATGAAACTACTTGTTTGTTTTCGAAAAAAATACGGGGGGTCAAAATATTTCAACCCCCTAAAATCAATGTCCCGATCACGCATGTAAAGTAGACTATGTTTGGTAATATTGTGGAGTAACATTTTGGGAAACATAAAAACACCACGAATTGTGGTGTAATAACACGTGTTAATGGAACAACCTTGAAAATATAATTTGCACATGATAAATTCAAAGTATTTCAATTATTGTGTCGAAAAATTCCTGTCCCTCACTTTGCGTAATCAACCGTCACGGCTTTGGTTTTAAACGACGGGGCGAGAAAAAGACCAAGTGTGAAATGGTCAATATTTCACACGCGGATCACACGATCGGTTATGGCAAGCCACAAAGCCCATAAGTATTGCCGCATCGCGTTGCGAGAAAGTAAGCAACGCGTTGCGACATTTCGGCAACGCGTTGCGGACATTTCAGCAACGCGTTGGCTGTGTCCCGGCCACTTCAAAAATCCATGAATTTTTCGTGACGTATTTCAAAAAATAGACCCACACCGCGTTGCTAGATCCTTTGCACGCGTTGCAAACCTCGCACAACGCGTTGCGAGCTTCACAACGCGTTTTGCACGTTCACAACGCGTTGATAAGGTTAACAAGCAATAAGGGTCACAACATATTGCCGCAACGCGTTTTTGATGTGAGAAAGTCAAAACGCGTTGCGACATTTCTGTAACGCGTTGCGGCACATTTAGGCAAGCGTTGCGACATTTACAGCAAGGGTGCGGTTGTCGTCAATCAATAATCATGACTTTTTTGACGTATTTCAAAATATAAATCTACAGCGTTGCGACCTTCACAACGCGTGGCAAACCTTCACAACGCGGTCGGCAGAATACGTAGACCCTATGCCTTCACAAAATTGCGTTGTTGAAGTTACAAACGCGTTGTGAAACCTCGACAACGCGTTGTGGATGGTTTGCAACGCGTGGTGAAAGCCATAAGGGTCATAACGTAATTCGGCAACGCGTTGTGGAATCTCGATTTTTTGAAATACGTCACCAGAAATTCATGATTTTTTTTACATGTTTGAAATTAAATCGTTGCCGAATGTCGCAACTGCGTTGCTACTTTCTCACAACGCGTTGCGGCAATACGGTCAGACCCTTATGGCTTGTTAACTTAAGCAACGGCGTTTTGAAGCTTGCAACGCGTTGTGAAGCTTGCAAAACGCGCTGGAATGTTCGCCACGCGTTGTGGAAGGTTCGAAACGCGTTGCAAAGTGTCTAGCAGCGCGTTGTGGGGCTATTTTTTGTTGAAATACGTCACAGAAATTACCATGATTTTGATTTGGCCGACACCGCACGCGTTGGCTGAAATGTCGCAACGCGTGCCGAAATGTCGCAACGCGTTGCAGCAATACGTTCTGGGCCTTTTGGCTTGCCATAATCGGTTGCTGGGACCCGCCAAAACACGAAAGGTAGGTAATTCCTTGGTAAAATAATCACTAAATTTTAATGTTGGTTAATTGCGCCAACGGGGTCTGTACCTTTATTAATCGGGAATCCTAGACTCGTTCTGATCAAGAAAATGTTCGCATGATTTTTCAAATTTTGTTTTTCATTGGCGATAACTACATGTATATCTTAAGCTTCCCGCTGTAAAAATCGCACACATTCTATTTAAACTCACTGTAGCAGGCACGATCGGCGTTTGTAAAATAACGGAATGCCTAAATCGCCTACTTCGCTTAAATCCGATCACTCTATTGATGGATTTATCACATAATATATACTTGAATCTTGTGGAACCAACAAGTACCTAAAAACAAATACTTTGAAATGCAAAATTTTGTTGTGTTTGTCCCAAAAATTCTGGTTGAATTTTGTAAACTTAAGCAGAGCAAAAATGTCGTGACTATTGATCAAACAACGAATTCTCCCAACTTTCACTTCCTCGGCAGACATCCTCAATCATTATGTCTCGGTCCAGCTTGCAGGCTTCATTCCTCCGCTCTGGACGATAGCAAGCGACTGCAACGGAGTCATCCCATTCATTAGCTTGATAAGTCTCTAGCACAGAAAGTTTTATGAATGGGCGGTGTCAGCCACGGGTATATGGCGGTCAATTTCGAGGAAGATGAGGGGTCTGGACAGCTTGTCAAAAGTTTCATACAGTCCCGATGTCAAGATGCCGGGGAAGAAGGCAAGGTAAAATGTACACATGCAGTGGCGTAAATTTCTTTTTGACATTGGGGGGATGGGGGTTGACAAAAATTTATGAATGAAGCAGGGTTTGCCGAAAAGATCCATTACTAGCACATGTGCCATTTAGAAGCTGAAATCCTTAAATTAATTGTAATTAGAAAATTTCTGCAATTTTTAAACTATTATGATAAAATATGAGGAGGATGATCCTATTGACCATCCCCCTCATCAAAATATTGGGGGGGGGGATATATCCCCCACCCCCGGGATTTACGCCTATGTACACATGCACACTTCCCATAGGACCTTTTGACAATGTTTCGTCACCCGCGGCCGCGACGTCACATAGTTCAACAGTTGACAATGTACCAATATACCATTCGCATCATGTACCAGCCTTTATTCCGTTAATAGGCCTAACAACGTTCCCAACATGTTTAGGTTATTGGATATCATTTTTTTGTCAAGACTATTCAGAGTGAAATTTGGTGAAGACTGAGCTGAATGATCAGACTCAGTCAGTACTGGACTAACATTCTCCGTTTCATAAAAGATTCTGAGCTCACTACCTTTAGCTCATTATCTTTTATCTTTTGTTGATTTTAGTAGAATTACTCAATTGTGCACTTTTTATCAACAAGAAAAAAACACGCCCGTGAGCTGGTGATCTTGCGCATGTCGGAGGATTATTTTTACTGACCTAGGGAGTCCTGTTTTCGCGCCAGCCGCCAGCGAAGCAATTTCGCGCCATCGATGTGGAGGGTAGGGAGAATTAAGCGAAGTAGGCGATTTAGGCGATTCCGTGTTTTACAAACGCCGGGCCACGATCAACAATATCGTAATCCGCCGTCACGTAATTAACGTCACAACTTACCTGGATTACATCGGTGACGGAGGTGGTGTGACGGTAATTACTAAATAGCATTAGCGTGATGGAAATGATGTGACGGTAATTACTTAATATTATTAGCGTGATGGCAGTGATGTGATGGTAATTACTCAATATTTAGGCATACCGGAGATCGTGTGATGATAATACTATGTGTCCTACAACATTTCAATTATATTTAATTTTAATATTGTTAAATTTAAGAATGTCCAGGATTAACACTGTCCGTCTTCTTCATCAGTTCATGCCAGTTTATGGACCTCAAATTGAATGTTGCAATGAGTTTTGTCACATAAAAGTATTAAGCCTTACCTGCAACCACACTAATTACACTTGTACGTCTAGGCCCTACCTGTATATTAACACCAAAGTTAAGCAATTATTTTTTTCCCAAGATTTTATGTGATTGCCAGAGTTTGGCATATTCTGGTGGAAACAAATTCAAATTGCTGGTCAAGCCTTTATAGGCAATTAGCAAAAATTAGGATTTGAGGGCACCACTCATAATTTGCGCCTCCCCCCCCCAAAAAAAATAAAAATCTTAACGGAACAACATTTTCTAATGTGAGTTCTGATCCGGGGTTCTGATCTATCTTTATTCCAGCTTGGGGCTTAGTGCAGCAGAATGAGCTAGGCGGTACAGAGAACGCATACACAATGATCCTGCCAGACTTCAAGCTTACAAAGCAAAAGAAAGGGATCGCCATCGTCGCAACTATTTTCCAAAAATGTTCACAAAATGTTGTGTTCGTGCATGTATACATAATAACTGGAATAAACTAGTATCCAAAATGGAGAAACTGCTACACAAAAGAATTGCATAGGCCTAGTAGTGTTTGCCATCCAAAAAATCGAACACTGCTTCACCCAATAATTGTGACGGAGATGATTCTCCAATCATATTTGAATACAGAATCATCTCTGTCACAAAATAGTCATTTCCGTCACGCATGTGTCATCTCCGTCACATGATTACATTTTTCTGTTTTGGCCTAATGGAGTTATCAAATACAATCCAAATGGTATGGTTAAAATCATTGTTACGGACATTTCATTGTTAGTTAAACAAAAGAAATTCATTGTTGGAAACTTTTGTGCTATAGGAACTGAAATATGTAAAAAACAAGAAAATCCTCTAACATGGTTACCATAAAAATCAGGTTTACCTTGCTAAAATGCAAAGGAGTTCATTGATGTAAGTGGAATTTGGTAGGATTTAGCAGATTCGTATAATATATAAATGAACCAAGTTTAACAAGTACAAGCACAAAATTCAACAATTTTTTCCCATTTTTATATTTTGAGTTGAATGCGTGACGGAGATGACTATCTCTTACGACCTCTTACAGAAAAAGTTGAAAAATGTGCGAAATTGTTGGTAATTATTGAGCCAAATGTTATTTTTCATGATTTTGAAATGTTCCTCTTCTGCAAGGAAGTAAAAAATAAAGGAATGTAGTATCTTTAAATATCTGCTTCCCATGTCTCCAATTTACCAACTTATCAGAAATTGACCCATATGATACCCAGATCACACAAGATCAGTTCATGTCAATGTATGTACAAGTACAACCCACTGAACTGCATCCTGGGTAGATGAGCTTATTGTAACTCATAGTGAAAGCTTTGATTTGTGCTGATCATACTTGTTTAGAACGGGACTGTATGCTTAATCATTACGTGTTTATTGTTTCTATTACATATTTGCCAATAACCGATCTAAAGAAACTAATATCATGTGCATTTGCTGATTATATATATGAAGACCTGAGCGCAAGAATTACTTAAGACCATCTTTGAATGTTTTGGAGTTATGTCCGGTTTCAAAATTTTAAAATATTGTAGGAATTTAATGGAAAGAGATGTACAATTTGAATTTTAGCATGGTTATAGGAACACAACTTGGGATGAAATGGGAAAAAAAAAATTGTGCTGCAGATAATTGATTACGAGATAATCACTTTTTGCGCTCACATTGGAGTAATGCATGATGGCTAAGAACATCACAGATTTCTAAAAATTCCTAAAAAAGTGGAGTAAACATCTATAAACCTCCTTACACGGGTGACTATAAAACCCGGGAAGTGTGATGCAGGCGATAAATCAATAAATAAGATTTTTGGACTTGAGTACTTTTTGCCCTCAAATGGAGTAATGCACTGTTTCACAAATTTGCTAAAATGTCAACGATTTTCTAGGATTCCTTAAAAGTGGCAAAAAAAACACAAATTTGTAAAATTTTTTCCAAAATCATATTTTATAATCTTGACCTGTTATCTGTCATAACTCATTAGATAATCACCATTGAGTTGTACGTTGCTATGTATATCACTGTTGCTATGGGTGGACTTGAGTACTTTTTGACCTCAATTTGGTGTTATTGCAAAAAAAAAAAAAAAAAAGCCACCCCCCCCTAAAGTTTTTTTTAACAATTTTTTTTTAAATCCAAAAAACACAATCTACTCTATATTTCATGACCACTAAGACTCAAAATCCAGTGATAACTCAATTTGGGCAAATGTGGAGTGAAGTACTTTTTTTTTTTTTGCGCTCATTTCTTCATATGGTAAGCCATTAATATAGTAGTACATTCAATGTGTTGTAAATCGCTCAACCAAAAGTGGAATAAGGCAAATGACGTTAATTGTGTAAATCCCATTGGAATGGCGGAAATCACTAAGCCTTTAAAGGTGCAATGAGAGACTTTGAGATACCCAAAATATTGTGTCATAATAGTTATTTCATATAGATTAGACACTCAATAATTCTTACCTGTATTTGGCTACCAGAAAGGTCTTAAACAAAAAAAGTGATTTTGATTTGTTAATTTCAATGTAAAACAGGCTAAATTTCGTATTTGCTCCTATATGAAATTAGAAATTTCGCAATATTTGTGCCAACGAAACCTTTCTCAGCTTAAAATAAAATACTTTCAGATGGGGAAATTATATTGAGGGAAAGCTATAACATCAGGATGGCAAAAATCATACTTTCTTTCAAATTTTTAAGGAACAACACTGATTTGGTGAAAGTTCTCGTTGCAGCAATTGCACAACCTTTAATAATCTTCAGATCGTTGGCGGATTGTCATAGGATTTGCACAATTTTATACAAAAGAGGATAGTTAATATCCTTCCTGAAAATGAAATTCTCAAAACAGTGGCGTAACGGGGGGCCTGCCCACTCTGAGGGGGCAAATTTCCCATTCTTGGTAAAATTTTCCCTCTCGGGGGGGGGGGGGGGGGGGGGTCAAAAGGCCAATTTTTTGCCGGTCAGAGGGCTAAAAAACGGCTGATTTAGCATGATTTTTTGCAATTTTTTTTCCGGGTGGTCCCCTGCCCACCCGCCCCCCCCCTCGTCCGCCACTGTTTCTGTTCTCAAAGCAGTTTTGAGAAATTGCATTTATTTGCTTGCACAACTTTTACGTGGCTGGTCCTCACCTTTGGAATGACCTACACTTTGTCATCTTGAACAGAATAAAAACCACCAAATCCTTAAATCTCATCTAATTGAATTCTTGTTTTTTTCTCTTTTTTTCTAAGCCGCCTTTGCGCTTGGTAAAAGAGGCTTTATATAAGTCTTATATTATACAACTTATTTTTGACATGATAGGACATCAGGATCAATTTTGACTTATTCTGCTGCATATGTTTACATAGAAAAGAAAATAGCACAGACAAACTATTAAATTGTGTAACGAGATGATTGCACCCACCCTGTATCCGGAAAAATTTCTTGGTACAAAAAATCGTGAAAGTTTCTCCTTGTTTATGACCAATACTAATTCAACCTTTTATAATGAAATTAAGCAAAGCAAATCGCCTTTTGTTTAAATTTCCAAGGTGTTTCCTATAGTCCCATATAACAAGGTGAAATATACCATTTGTTCTTATTCACTACAAATGACACATTATATTGAATGCTCCAAAATCTTTTGTGGCACTAATATTTTTGCAATGATTGTGGTTAAACTTAAGGTCCTAGTTTCATTTGAGACTCCGCTACTGTTCATGTGATATCGAAAATACCATATCGATCATTACTTGTTTGAGTTCAAGTCTAATGTGCCTCTTTTTGTGCTTGTTCAAAGCTGAATCCTTGCAAAACACATACCACACTGGGTGCAGCGATACGGCTTTTCACCAGTATGAACTCTTATATGATCGGTCATGTAGACTTGTTCCCTGGAGCTTCGACCGCAATAATAACACTGGAATGGCTTTTTTCACCACTAATGTATCTTCCTATGTGCATTTAGTGATGATAACACCTAAAAACATATGCACAAATTGTGCATTGGAATGGTTATTTGTTGTCAGTGTGAATTTGAGTGTGTTTTTTCAATGATGAACTAACCGCCAAAACATACACCACACTGTGCGCACTGAAATCTTTTCTCACACTGAGTGGAAGGCACCAATGTGCCTAACCAAATGTGAATTCTGTTTTAACATTTACACATCGGAATCACTGGTATATTGTTGGCAGATCAACTCTTTGTGTGTTTTGTAACAATTTGTGCCTTGATGAAAACTTGCCGCCGTGATACACTGAATGTTCTGCCCTCCAATTGTCTGCCTGAGTGTGTCTTCTCTCATGTTTGGCTAAATATTGAAGGGAGTTTAAAGCCTTTACCACACACAGTGACTTGAATGGTTTTTCACCAGTGTGGATTATCATAGGCTTCAGTCAATTTTGATTTCAGATCAAAGCCTATGGTCACACCGAGTACAAATAACCTTTATTTATTAGTAGTATGAATTCGTACGGTGTTGTCAAATCCGATTTCCATACAAAACCTTTACCACATAAGTACATCGAAATGGTTTCTTCAGATTGTGTTACTCTGCGTGGTGTTTAACACAAAGATGAATAATGCACGAAGCATTCACCACATACTGATCATTGATATTGTGTTGGCATTAGTGTGAATTCCGGTATGGCTTTTCAGTATTGATTTCTGACTGAAACATTGACGCACGGTCCTACACTGGTACCCTTCTTCTCCAGTGTGAACTATTTTGTGGTCAGCCAAATCCGATCTACGTGCAAAACATTGGTCACACCAAGTTGCACTTAAATTTTTATACTGTGAATTTTCTTGTGCACAGTTTAAGTGTTCTCCATAGCAAAACATTTACCACATACAATCACTGAAATAGTTTCTGTGTATGGTATTTGCAGGGAGTGTCCTGTAGTGATTTGTTCACGCTTTTGTCATCTTTGAGTATCATGCAATTGATTTAGCTTTTAATGCATCGAAACAACTGATTAAACGGCAACTCGTTTTGTCTTGAGGGATGCATGATTGTAATCATCGTGATTCTGAAGCAAAATATTTCCCACACTGACTGCACGCAAATAATTCACCACTGTAGTTTGTTCATGTTCCGATGGATGCGATTCTAAAGACGTATGAAGCTTATCCTTGTAGATTTTGCCACGCTTATCAGGTGCCTTCTGATATGTTGTTTAAAAACACCGATAAAGACAGTGCCACAATCTTGAGCAATATTGCAGGAGAAGATTCCAGGGAACCTCTAGCATAATTCTTGAAATCTGCAAAGGGACAGATAAATCAGGGGTAGTAAGGGTAACAATTCACAAAGCGATGATGATTGATATGAAGGGACTTAGACTCCTATACAAATTTAGTTTCCAATCCAATTGTAATTGTACTTTTTTAATCGGTTTAAATTAACCAAATTTATTTCATGGGAATATATAATAACATTTCATTTTTTTTTTTTTTTTTTTAATTTAAAGTGAAAATAACAATGTGATTTGCATTATTAGTTGTATTTTAATTCACAAAAAAATTTGTAACCTATTTTTAGGGACATTTGATATGTTAAAACCAACTGTGAAATTGCATGTCTTTTAAAGCAATATTGGCACATTTTGTGAAGAGCGCCCCAATTTTCAAAATTTGTATTTGCCACAGTTACTTTGGTAATTGTCTAGGAAACTATACCTGCGAACGAGACTGCTAAAAATGCGTATTTATCACAAAATAAGCGATTTTGTAATTAGATTGGGAATCCCAGATTGGATTTTAACGGCAGAGCTGGAAGGAAAGGCTACGTGTATGTCCGTCCCGATGAAATAGTGCCACCTCGAGAAAAAAACCTCTGAAACTTGACTTGCCCGAACTATAAAACAAAACTAATGGATGAGCACTGACACGTATACATGGAGCTATTTCCCGGCTATTTACATGGAAGGCCGTTTCCAGCAGCCGGTGAATTATAATCGGGGACCCCAGATAATAATTAATCTAGGACAAAATTCCTTCGTTTGTTGCACATAGACATTTTCGAAGCTTAACCATTCACAGGTAGATTCTGCAGTTACCAATGAAACCGTGTAAAAATATCCAAATTTTGGAAAAATTGGGGTGCGCCTTCACAAAAAATGTGCTAATACGCTTTAAGACATGTGAGAATAAAATCAAGTTATTAATGTGTAACTGTAATTTCTCACGAGGAGACTCGGGACGAGGTGGCCCACGGTTTCACAGAGGCGGAATGGGTAGTCAATCCGGCCGTGGAAAAAGTGACTTGACCGGCCATAAGCAATAGGATATGAAAATCATATATAGGGGACGGAGTCCATAGACCCCCCCCTTCGAATTCTACATGACATAACACTTTTTTTTTTAATTGTTTGGCCTTAGGATTAGGGTAATTTGTAGTGTCAGGCCATAAATAACAACTTGTGTTTCATGTAGAATTTTAAAGGGGGGCAGATGGATGGGAACTCGTTTCCTCTAGAGGAGGAGCACGGACCAAGTTCCAAACCATCATCGTTTACCACTCACTACAGAAAAGGTTTGACACTTTGGTAGTTAGTAGGGACCTCTACATCAATGTTGGTAGGTTACTGACTCATCTAGTACACTTTTTCATTAGGGGCAATTTAAGTTTACAATGGGTCACACTTTTAAAATGTTCCAATTCATGTGGAAATGTATGCCATATTGCCGGTCTATCATAAGGATTCCACAAAGTTATAGTTTGTACCATTCTATGATAATTGGGTGGGAGTGTATAGGGTTAAAATGGCCCTAAAATGGTAGAAAGGGTCGATTTCTCTTTGTAAGGGTCAAAATCAGAGTTGACTCCAATTTTGAGAAAAATGAAAGAAGGAGTGTTAATCTAGCCTTAAAGCGTCAAAATATAAGGAATATTTTGTATACCCATCTGCAGTATATAGTCATCATGTTATGCGACAAAAAGAGGTCATAGGGCAAAATAATCCAATTAGCGTTGACCTTCTTGACTCTTAGCTCCGCAAGTTAAACATTTAACAAATCAAAAACTATACTTTTTGGGAGTCCTCTTACCTCAGGCAAATAATTTGCAAGTATTTTAACATATAATTAGATTAACTTTTAACACATGGCCTAGGGCGGTACAAACGATACATTTTTGGACTCCTTATGATTAGGGTGGACAATAGGGCATCACTTCAACGTGTTGGGGCATTAAAAATTGGACCCCTGTGTAAATGAAAACTGGCCCTATGAAAAAGGATACACAATTGAAGAGTAAATCTTCCAAGCATTGATGTAGAGGGTCCATACTAACTACCAACGGTCTCAACCTTAATTTCTGTGGTGGGAGGTAAACGATTCCCTTAAATAAGGCCCTATGATATTCAACAACTCTAATCATGGGGACCTATGTATATTAAAAAGAAACAAGCAAAAAACAAAACAACTACAAGTACAATGTTATTGATTGATCATTCCCAAGCGTAACGACCCCATGGAATGGCCAGCCTTACATCCGTATCCATTTCATAGTGGGTGCCCTCCCGTTTTAACTACGACCTGAGCCATTTTGAAACAAAACTCTGAAAGAAGGGGGTGGTTGCGCCCCGTGATTTTCCTACTAAATATTTGATCCTATAAATTTATTACCACAGTTATAGATAAAATTTTCTATTTCCATATGGTATCAAAATAAGTACCAACATTTACTTATGACGTCACTTCGGACGTCGAAATGTCAATTGACAATTACATTAAATTAATTAGGGTGGTACCAGAAAGGGGTTTTTAGCAAGACGGAAAAAATAAAAAAAATGATGGTAATCACCCCTTTCGGTAGACGAGGTTAAAACAAAAATACATTTTCTAACCTCATATAAAGGACATCCGCAGATCAGAGTAGAAAGAATTAAGAAATAAAATATTTCTTACAAACCTTCATCAAAAACAATTGATTTATGGTTTGTCACGACAATTCAATTAAGTGAGACCAACATCATAGTAATTAAAAGAGAACAAGATATTGACAGAGAGATGGTTGTACCATTCACATTGTAGTCCATTAGAAGGACCTCTCATCCTGTGTTCATTCCCCTGTGACCTAGCCACGGAGCGCGAATCGCGAGCCCTAGGCGCTCGGTGGATAGGTCAGTGGGGGGAGAACGAGAGTCCTTCTAGATGGACTATACATGGGATTATTTGAGAGAGTTCTGGACCCCAAGACTTGCATGATGGTAATGCGATCAGGGTGGTTAGAAAAAAACTTGACCTGATTGTTGTCCGAAATTTTGAATTATTTCAAGTAAAATAATCTAAACATATGTGATATCGGTTGAAAGCTGGTTCCTTATCTTTAATTTGCGGGGGGAGGCAAAGAAGCATTCAAAGAGTTGGTATTAGACCCGAGTTACAGTCGTTTTGAATCAGGAATCGCATTTTGCTTAGTTGGCACGTGCATTCAATGGGAATCCGTGATAGGTGAAACCTGGACTACTTGATTCAAACGACTGTAGCTCGGCCTGTTACTAACGATTGGACTGAGTCTTGCAGCAAATTAAAGATAATGAAATAGGCTTTCGATGATGACGTTATATATAGATTATTTTAAAAAACTCAAAATGGCAGACACAATCCGGGTCACGTTTTTTACTAACCTGTATTTGTTGAAATGGTTAAAAATATCTCGAGTGGAGTTAATACAGGAAATTCCTTGTTTAGGTGGAGGGGGTGGGGGCCAATCACATCTTGGAGGTGACGCGTAATATGTGCGGCTGTTTGTTAAAAGACCCCCATTTTTCATTCAATCTTTGTACCCCAAAGACCCCATATATCTTGAAAATGTCACCCGATGACCCCACATTTCTTGAAAGTGTTGCCACTGTCACTCAAAGACCCTTATTTTCTGGGAAAATTTTGAAAATTGTCACTCAAGACCACTATTTTGTGTGAATTCTTTGCAAACTTTTCCAAAAAAAAAACATTTTTTAAATGCAAATTTATCACCCGAAAAAAACCTATTTTAGGGCATTTTGGCAGTCTCTCACCCAAAGACCTCTATTTTTAGTCCTCTGTCACCGAATGCCCCTGAGTTTGGAAGTGCCAACCTTTCACCCATATCCATTTCATATGTGATTTCTCCCAGTTTTTCAGTTTCTTTCCACTAATGAAACGTACTGATATAGGGGATTCAAAGCGTTTCAAACTTGCTAGAGAGAGTTGATACAGTTCCAACTTCCTACCCCTATGGGCTGCTGCCGGCCCAATGCTTGTATAACTTTCTTATATATCGATGAATGTCCAGCAAAATCGCAAAGGCTTGGGCCTCCTATTTATACCCATATTGAAGGTTTCAGCTTCATTAACTTCAAGGAGTTGCTGCCGGCCCAACACTTAATTTACTTTTACCACGAAATTTTAAATTGCGTCATAGGCTTATAAATACTTTTACCACACACAATCTTTTTATGTATTTTTCCTATTCATCTTTTTTTCTATCTTCTTCCTTCTGTTTTTCTTTCTTTACTTCTATTTTTACGTGACCGGCCCAAAGTGGTCCAATTCCAAGCGGCCCATGTGGAAAATTCCACAGCAGGTCTATGGTCAGTCCGCCTATGACTGTTCAGGGTATTAACCGTTTAGTGCTAAAGGTCCCCACGCGTGTGGCAAGAGTCGCACGCGTAAAACGGAATTACTTTCACGCGCGGATAAACAAAAGCCGAATAATTTTTGCCTATTTGGTGATAATACCGTTCTTCGGAAGGGACGTTAAGCTGGCGGTCCGATGTACATCACAGTCATTGTCAAAGAGTAGGGTGATTACCCCTGGCTGTCCCAATTCCATCCTGGTAAAATGGACCCCAATGGAAATAAGCATCCTGTAGATGATTTCTTGGGTTATCCAGGACATTGTCCAAATAAATCAAGTCAAACGATCTATAAGGTGGTCGCCTCTAAGAACAAAAAAATTCCAGCTGAATGGATTAGGCTGTGAAATAGGCTTCAAAAATTGTGAAATTTTGAATTTCAGCTGTTTTATATTAAAGCCACTATCAGTCATTTTTTTCCAAATATAAAATGCAGATTTTGTCTCTAAAAAGATAATGTTAGATCATACATGTATTACTGTTTTTTGTGAAAAACCGACAATTAAGCATTTTTAAAGATGCCATTTACGACTGTTTCTAGACCTTAAAAAAGTCGAATCCCGACTTTTATTAGTAAACAAAGCATAAAAATCAAAATTTCTTGACAAATAGGGAGTGTTACGCTTAGCCACTTGCAGGGGGCTTTACTACAACAATTTCCAATACAAAAGTGCAAAAGCATTGACTTTGATGAAAAATAGGGGGACGCGATTTGTTTACATCGTGAAAACATCGCTGATAGTGGCTTTAAATAAGAATCACATTTTTTCACTTTTTACGACATTCTATAGTCAGATACGAGGTAAGAGTATTTCACTCTTGGAGCCTAATTCCCAAGAGTGATATGAAATTCTGAAGAGTAAAATCTGTTCTAAGTGCTGCTGAGAACAGAAAATCGAAGAGTGACTTCTCAAGAATATTTTTCAAAGAGTGAAATGCAAATTTTCAAGAGTATTTCATTCTAGATATGGGGTGAATGAAATTGCTGCTGATGCAATACATGGATGACCGGTGCACCTTTAAAATGACATTATTAATATTAATAATTTCTAAAATGTTTATAAAAGTAAAATCTGATTTCAAATTTTGAGTTAAATTGTTCTAAAGCATGAAATAATTTGAGAAAAATATTACTAATTTATGGTTCAAAGTTTCAGGAGAACAATTAAATAAAATGGTCTTTCATAGGCTATGGTGTAAAAGTTGCATTTTTTGTTGCTCTGAAATATAATTGTACTTGTTAATTACCAACAAAGATGTTTAGAATGGGTAGTATCAAGACTTCCTTTGATGTGATTTGTACATTTTCCATACCAAAGATGCCCTTATGTTGCTACTTTTCAAGCAATTTGAGATTACTTCATCACTTATTAGTGTATCAAACTTGTGACTTTCTCTTAGGGGTACCCCAAAGGGTGTTTTGTGTTAATCCCACATTGCACCAGTTTTGGGAAATTTCACCTCAATAAGGTCATGTGATCCCACAGAAATCCTATTCTTAACACATAAACACTCATTTTAGCTCACAAAGCGCTAGCACTTAAGGAATTTTTTAGCATGATTATGAAATGTCTTGTGGTCCTTAAACTTTTGGAACACTTTTTGTCCCCAAGTACTGACAGGTGTTTCTGCCTATCCTGAAGGTCCGTTCATACTTCCACTGCACTGCATTGCTGTGCAGTAAATTTAAGGTGCGTTCATACTTCCACTGCAATGCAGTTGCAGTGCTGCTGCACTGCCTTTATATCAACCACTTTCTGCTCCAACTTGATGCAACCCACTGCAATGCAAGTTCAAACGAATTTAACTTTGTTGTAGTACTTATATCGAGGCAATGCAACATAGTGACATTGCTGTGGAAGTATGAACGGACCTTTGCTGCAATGTTCCATCACTTCCACTGCACTCCTAATCGAATCGATTTACTGCAGGTCAACCCAGGTCACAGCAGGTCAATAAATTTAACTTAATTTGTTGCAGTACTGCATTATGCGTTGCTACACACTGCAAACGATTTTGGTAGGCTGTATTGCAATACTGCACTACAATGTAGTGAAGTATGAATGCACCTTAATCCTGCCCTTCAATGGCGTAAATTTCTTTTTTTACATGGGGGGGGGGTTGATGAAAATTTATTAATGAAATGGGGTTTACTGACACGATCCGTTACTAGTACATGTGCGCGCAAAACGCGCTAAAAATTGCCATTTAGAACATAAAATCGTTATTAAATGTAATTGTAAGTAGCGCAAAGCGCGTTTTTTACCATTTTAAACTATTAGGTAAAATATGAGGTTAATTTGGTCAAACGGGCGTCGACATTGGGGGAGGGGGGTGATCGTATTAACTATCCCCTCTCATCAATACCCCCGGATCAACGCCTATACTGCCCTTTCTGCCTGCCCATTCTGCTTTTCTGCTCATTCTGATTTTCTGCCCATTTTGCTTTTCTGCCCATTCTGTCCCTTCTGCTTCATTCTAATTTTCTGCTCATTGTGCCCATATTGTTCTTCTGTTAATTTTGCTCATTCTGCCCATGCTGTTCATTCTGCCCAATCTGCCTTTTACACTAACTGAAAGAGCAATATTCAACCAATTCAACTTTGAAAGCGGCCATATTGGATTATAGCGCTTACCGGAGTTTCATAGCTGAAATTAGCCGTCTTTCATGCTTCTTCGAAACAACAAATTTACTATTTGATTTAGACTTGATGAGAACGAAAACGGTGATTCAGAGAGTTCTGATGACGATTTGGTGGATTCACACGCAAATACCCGTCTGTTTATGCGAGGCCATACAGCACTGATACCGTGTACAGTTGTGCCTTGCTACAGTGTGAGCGTGGTCGCTAATTCGTAACTTCTGAGACATGATTATATTTTAGCATGCTTAGCGAATCATACAAAATAGGCCCTACAACAGGGATTGGCATCACCGGGGCAGCTTCAACCAGTACTCTTTCAGGATGAATTGGTTTGTAAATTACTGTAATTGTTTCATGTACAAAGTCAAACACTCGATCTCTTGTCACTGCATGAAAACTTAGTCTTAATAGGATAAGCCTTAATTGGTACGGCGTTGTAAGAGGTACGTACGTACGAACGACGAGCAACATGAAAATAAAATACCAGTATAAGATGTACAGTGAAATGTACTAGTTTTTTATTGCTTTTCTTTCCTGCTCAGACCAATTGTGAACTCACCCCTCCCCCACCTCAAATCATTACATGCTATTCATTCATTCGCAGCTTCCGAGACATTCTCAGTCTTAATTCAACAACACATTTTTTCACTTTTTTTTACGAAATTCTTATAGTCAGATACGAGGTTAAGAGTATTCACGTTGGAGGCTAATTCCCAAAGAGTGTATGAATTTCTAAAGAGATAAAACTGTTCTAAGTGCTGCTGAGAACAGAATAGAATCGAAGAGTGAATTCTCAAAGAAAAGAATATTTTTCAAAGAGTGAATGCAAATTTTCATGAGTACATGTATTCATTCTAGAAGGGGTGAATGAAATTGTGCTGATGCAATACATGGATGACCTGGTTGCACCTTTAAACTGACATTATTAATATTAATAATTTATAAAAGTGTTTTTTTAATAAAAGGAAAATCTGATTTCAAATTTGAGGTGCTAAAATTGTTCTAACGCATGAAAATTTGAGAAAAAAGATTACTCATTTATGGTCAAAGTTTCAGGAGAACATAAATGAAATGGGTCTTTATAGGTTTATGGTTGTATAAAAGTTGCATTTTTGTTGCTCTGAAAATATAATTGTACTTGTTTAATTATTACCAACAAAGATGTTAGAATGTGTAGTATCCAAGACTTCCTTGATTGGATTTGTATATTTCCATACCAAAGAGCTCTTATGTTGCTATTTTAAAGCATTGAGATTACTCATCACGTATAGTGTTATCAAATTGTGACTCCTTTTCGTAGGGGTACCCCAAAGGGGTTTTGTGTTTAATCCCACATGCACAGTTTGTTTGGAAATTTCACCTCAATAAGGTATGTGATCCCACATAAAGAAAGCCTATTCTTAAACACATAAACACCATTTTAGCTCACACAAAGCGCAGAACTCTTGAGGATTTGTTTAGCATGATTATGAAAATGTCTTGTGTCCTTAAACCAACACTTTTGGAACCCTTATGGTCCCCAAGTAATGACCAGGTGTTTCTGCCTATCATGACGTCCGTTCATAACTTCCACTGCACTGCAATGCTGTGCAGTAAAATTAAGGTGGAGTCATACTCCCACTGCAATGCAGTGCCAGTGCTGCTGCATGCATTTATATCAACCACTTTCTGCTCAAACTTGATGCAAACCACTGCAATGCAAGTTAAAACGAATTATTTAACTTTGTCTGTAGTACTTATATCGAGGTCAGAAACATAGTGACATGGGCTGTTGGAAGTATGAACGACTCTTTGCTGCCATGTTTCCATCACTCCACTTGCACCCTAATCGAATAGATTATTACTGCAGGTCAAACAGGTAACAGAGGTTCACTAATTTAAAGTTATTGTTGTCAGTACGCATTATGCGTTGCTTACACACTGCAAGTTGATACAGTAACAATTTTGGTAGGTGTGCTATTGCAATACTGCATACAATTAGTGGGTTGAACTATGGAATGCCCTTAATCCTGCCCTTCATGGCGTCGTAAATTTCTTTTTTACATGGGGGGGGGGGGGGGTGGGGTGATGAAAATTTATTAATGAAAGGGTTACTGACACGATCCCGTTACTAGTACATGTGCGCGAAAAAAATGTATGAAAAAATTTGCCATGTTAGAAAATAAAAATCGTTATTTATTAAATGTAATTGTAACGTAGAGCAAAAGCGCGCCGTTTTTTACCATTTAAAACTATTAGGTAAAAATATGAGTTATATGGTAAACGGGCGTCGACCATTGGGGGAGGGGGGGTGATCGTTATTGTATTGACTATCCCCTCTCATCCAATACCCCCGGATCAACCCTCCGCATACTGCCCGTTCTGCCTGCCCATTCTGATTTATGCTCATCTGATTTTCTGGCCCCATCAGTGATTTGCTTGTGCCGTTCTGTCCCTTTGCTTCATTCTAATTTCTGATCATGTGCCCATTGTGTTCTTCTGCTCATTTGGCTTCATTCTTGCCCATGTTGCTGTTCATATGCCCACTCTGCCTTTTTTACACTAACTGAAAGAGCAATATTCAACCAATTCAACTTTGAAAGCGGCCATATTGGATTATAGCGCTTACCGGAGTTTCATAGCTGAATTAGCGTCCTTTCATGCTTCTTAAAGAAAACAAATCAAAATTTTACTATTTGATTTATGACTTGATGAGAACCGATAACGGTGATTCAGAGAGTTCTGATGACGATTTGGTGGATTCACACGCAAATACCCGTCTGTTTATGGAGGCCATACAGCACTGATACCGTGTACGTTGTTGCCTGCTACAGGGTTTGAGCGTGGTCGCTAATTCGTAAACTTTTGAGACATGATAATTTTACATGCTTAGCGAATCATACAAAATAGGCCTACAAAGGGGATGGCATCACCGGGGCAGCTTCAACCAATACTTTTCAGGTGAATTGGTTGGTAAACTTCCTGTAATTGTTTCCTGTACAAAGTCAAACACTCGATCTCTTGTCACTGCATGAAAATTAGTCTAATAGGATAAGGCTCTTAATTAGAACGGCGTTGTAGGAGGTACATACGAACAACGAGCAACATGAAAATAAAATACCAGTTATAAGATGGTACAGTGAAAAATTTGTACTAGTTAGTTATTGCTTTTCTTTCCTGCTCAGACCAATTGTGAACTCACCCCTCCCCCACCTAAATTTCATTTACTGCTATTATTTCATTCGCAGCTTCCGAGCCATTCTCAGTCTTGCAACAACAAATGTTTAGGCGAGTTGGTTGATGAAAAGGTATTATGACAAAAGTATTGTTTCAGCTAATATATTTCCCACCAAACTAGAGTCATAAGAAGATGAAAAATGGGAATTGAAACAAAACCACGCAAGTTGAACAGCATAAAAGGTGTGAAATGAAACCAAGTATCGTCAAGTGAAAACCAAAATTGTACGGAGCTAGCCACTGAATGTCCAAAGTGCAGGGACACCGCCCCAACTTGAATTGGAGGGTGATAATTGACGTTGATACAGAACTTCATTAGCTAGATAAACATGAAAGTTACTGCCAAGTGGTTCGTGGTATACCAGACTAGGCTGCAAATGCAATGCTTCTCTAGGCCAGAATTGATAATGAGAATCTTTCAACTTTCAACAGCATGCGGCTATATTGTAGGACAAAAGACAATCAGCAGTTAAGCTTATAGGCTATGGGGCATGACCTTCTATGCTGGCGATTGTTAATCCCTATACCGGGAGGAAAGCAAAACCAAGCGTAAACTTCATATAAATGATATTTTAAAATCATAACTAATGTTGTCTTGCCCAAATAAAACTTGACATTTTCGTGATGAAAATGAATAAAATGTCACATAAATTTATTTACCCCAATATCAGTGACAAAAGAGACACTAGAATTCAGCAAAACATTGGAGCTAAAGATATTCAAGTACCGGCCCGGTATGTGGTGTAGAAAAAACACTTCAGATTCCTTTTCATCTGGGAGTGCAGTACCATTGTTATATTGTCTCTCGGTTGAAAAGACTCAGGTGTTACTACCTCTTCGATTTAGACGAAGTCTTTTTTTGTAATGACGTACGTAAGGCAAAATACTTCCTCATTCGCAAGAAATAAATCTGGAGCTTCTTATAGGTATGTGGTTCAATTAACTTTGTCCATGCTTTTCATCCATTTGAATACAGTAGAAGCAAACAACAACATCATGCCAGAATGTGCGGCGGCCAGCTTGACCTAACAACTATTTGTGCAGAATTAAAATCCGGAACTTATTGCTTAACTTCATTTGTATTCAATTTACGCGCTTTTCAGAAGAAAACTTACATGTAGGGTTAATGACCTAATAGCAAATGTTAAACTGGGTAGTATTGCCTTAGGTCATGTTATTGTGAAAGAGACGGGTATTTTGTTATTCAACCCGAATCGTGGAGGTGTGATAACACTGGCTATAACAAGGGCTACGCCTACTGGGCCCATGATATCTTTGAGTAATGGTTGCTGAAGTCAGACAGTCCATTGGTCACTGATATTATGAAAGAGAAATTGATGTGGACATTTTATTCATTTTAAAGGAAAATGTGCAAGTTTTATTTGGGGGGCAACAGCGGTTTTTGATATTAATAATTTATACAATAATTGTACACCGGGTTTTTGTCTTATCCTTTGACGGGACTACGGAATTTGTTTGCAGTTGTATTGGTCTACTACGCCCCTAGTCTATTTGCCTACAAACACAAGTCATGCTTAAAACACAAAAGAAAAAGGCCGAAAAGATGTCCCAAAACGCAACATCTGCTCAGGATTCCAAAAAATCCAATACATAAACTTTCAAAGAAATGTTAGTTACTTGCATACCTGCGATTTTCAAAAGAATTGGACAAGCATGAGAGACTAGGTTATGATCGATAATATGGTTTCCTACTCTAATTTGCTACGTGATGACAATGGCCTATATTATAGGCTAAATATGACCACTTCCAGTAACATCTGGAGTTCTGGGAACGAGGCTATTTGCGCTCGGCTCATGGCCCTTTAAATGTTATGTGAAACATTAAATCATGGAATGTTTTTTCATTAGTGTGAAATCTTTAAAATTTTCTTTGTGTAATATAATTTACCACATTCACTGCATTGAAACGGTTGGTCATTCGTGTGAATTTCATGTGTGTCGAAATTTGATGTCTGTTTGAAACATTTATCACATTCAGTGCATTGATTGAAATTGTCACCTGTGTGTATTCTCACATGTGTGGGTATTAAGATTTGATTTCTGTGCATAACACTTACCACATTCAGTGCACTGAAATGGTCTGTCACCAGTGTGAATTCTCATATGCTTCTTTAAATTTGATTTCATTGTGAAACATTTTACCACATTCAGTGCATTGGAATGGTTTGTCACCAGTGTGAAATCTGACATGTTTCTTTAATGTTGAACTTTCTGTGAAACGTTTACCACATTCAGTGCATTGAAATGGTTTATCACCAGTGTGAATTCTCACATGGTTTTTTAAAGTTGATTTCTTTGCGAAACATTTTACCACATTCAGTGCACTTAAATGGTTTGTCACCAGTGGAACTATGGTGTATTTTCACATGTGAGGCTAAAGTTGATTTTTTTGGGAAACATTTTCCACATTCAGTGCACTTAAATGGTTTGTCACCAGTGTGAATTCTCACATGCTTCTTTAAATTTGATTTCATTGTGAAACATCTACCACATTCAGTGCATTGGAATGGTTTGTCAACAGTGTGAATTCTGACATGTTTCTTTAACGTTGAATTTTCTGTGAAACGTTTACCACATTCAGTGCACTTAAATGGTTTATCACCAGTGTGAATTCTCACATGGGTTTTTAAATTTGATTTGATTGTGAAACATTTTACCACACTCATTGCATTGGAATGGCTTGTCACCAGTGTGAAATCGGACATGTGTCCTTAAATTTGATTTGTCTGTGAAACGTTTACCACATTCAGTGCATTGAAATGGTTTATCACCAGTGTGAATTCTCACATGGTTTTTTAAAGTTGATTTCTTTGCGAAACATTTTACCACATTCAGTGCACTTAAATGGTTTGTCACCAGTGGAACTATGGTGTATTCTCACATGTGTGGCTAAAGTTGATTTTTTTGGGAAACATTTTACCACATTCTATGCATTGAAACTGTTTGTTACCAGTGTGAATTTTGAGCACATGCATGTTTAAGGTGTATTTCCTTGTGAAACATTTTACCACATTTAGTGCATTGAAATGGCTTGTCACCAGTGTGAATTCTCACATGTTTTTGTAAAGATGATTTGAATGTGAAACGTTTACCACATTCAGTGCATTTAAATGGTTTGTCACCAGTGTGAATTCTCAAATGTGTGGCTAAATAATATTTGCATGTGAAATATTTCGAACATTCAGTGCATTGAAATGGTTTTTCACCAGTGTGAATTCTCACATGCTTGTCTAAATGTGATTTAATTCTGAAACATTTTACCACAATCAGTGCACTTAAACGGTTGGTCTCCAGTGTGAATGCTTACACGTGTAGTTAAATT
>JAMKCH010013930.1:0-58358 GCA_023653785.1 Ophioderma brevispina | reverse complement strand
CATATCAAGTAGAGACACAAATACACATAAATCGGATACAAGTACCTTTAAGTGAGTCATCACTTAACACTTAACCAATCATTTCACTACATCGTGAGGAAGATACATAAAATGTTTTCAATGGCGAGACATGGCTACTGTTGCCACTTCTTAAACATGTACCATATATGTAAGCAACCTGTATTTACAATCAACTTTCAGAAAAAATCTGTTTCAAGCTTACCTTGTGAACCGACTTAATAAAATCTCATGTAGATTTGATATTGGCACTTGAGATTTTATGCAAGGTGTTTACACACTCCAGTTAAAAATTACCCTCCTGCTTATTATGCCATTTGTAGGCTTGTTAACTAACAGGGTGGAATGTTTCCCTTCGAATAATGATACATGTCTTTTGCTAACAATCATGAATCTTTAAAAGAGAAACGGAACAAACATTTGAAAAAATAGTGCGCCCTGAAGATTTTTAAAAATCGTATATTTTTGCCATGGTTGTAAAGCTTTTATATACATTAGCCCTCACTTGAAAGGATTTAAGACCAAATCAGCATCCTTCCTTATGGGTAAACGGAACAATTTTATAATTAATGTCGCCGGCGACATTAATTCAGAAGACGGCAGGGGGAAATGGCATTAACAAAAGAAAAACGATGCAGACGGCCCATTGACGACCTAATTCCCCCAGTTTCCCCTGCCAGAAGGAAAAAAATGAGAAGAGTTTTGTCAAAAATCACGCAATTTTGCGACCATTAAATCAACAAATTTTGGTAAATACAGCGGATTTTGGGCCAAAAAATTGGTTGTAAAAACCTCAAAATTTGGGACGTTTCCCCCCCCAAATTTCACATTCCCCCCAAAAAAAAAATTACTTTTCCACCAGAAAATGAAGTCTGGTGCTACCACTGATGCAGACATTGGCCCTGAGTTATGGAAACTCATGTGGCAGATAAAGGATGGGCTTTAATCTGTATGGACCAGGGCTTGAATTTAGCACTAGACTGATGTCCACTTAGTAGTTAATGCTGGCGAGCAAGTTGAAAAGTCCATAGGAACTAGCATAAGCTAACCTTTTGGGCAAGATGTTGGGACCAAGGATAGCACAAGGACTGGGATTTTACACTAGTAAAAAAGAAATTCAAGAAGTCATTTTTCAGCATGATGGCTTTCTTTTCCCCTATTTTAAAATAAATTCTATAAATTTTGACTCTTGCTTTTAAAAGTGCATGTTCCGATCGTCTTTGGGACCCCCTCCTGATTACCCAGAGAGTTTAGTACGATTTTGATATCGTTAAATATAAAAGGCTGATTTTTATCATTGTAGCCTGAAATTTAAGCCTTTTCAAAATCCATTTCATCCCAAGAGATTACACAAAAAACTCCTGTTTTAAAGGTAAATATTATATTAGCAGTTATTGAATAGGGCTTGCAATATGCATTATTGCCTTCTACCATTAAAAATGCAAGTTTGTTCCAATGGTTACTTGATGGGGAATATGTGTAAAGTGCCAGGCTCTAATATCAATTAGAGCACATAATAGACATTATGTTTAAGCTGCTGCAGCTAATTTCAAATATTTTTTTACCCTTTGCATGGATTACTGAAGTAACTGTTAATAAACCTGCTTTAAGTAGTCATTTTATTTAGGGAGGAAACATGTGAAAAACCGACATTTCAATCCTTGGGCATGTTCATATCTTTGAATTCTTAGATATGTCTAAATTTTGTTGGCAGGAGTAAATATAAACATACATAGAAGTGTTAATGCAAAAGCAGCACTGTATAGTACTTAAACAAAAATTTATGAGACCAATGTCTGTTGAATAAGGGGACCGCTTTGAAACAGCAATGTGGGAAAATAAACTCAGCCCAAAACCTAAACTCAGCCCAAAACCTAAAACCTGATGAAAAAAAAAATAAATCAAGGACAGGTTTACTATGAGGGCCTGTACTGGTATCCTGGTAACCAGTCCTACCTGTTCCAGGGCCGAGTTGTCGGCGTCTAAACTGTCACCCCCATTGGGTTTTTAAATGAAATCTGATGAGGAGGGTGCTGGTTACCCTGGTTAGAGAAAAAAGAAGATCTACCTACAAGGGCATTGGCTCTGTGCGAGAGAATGGCCGCCATCCAGCACATGCGCTTGCGTGGTGGGCATGTTGCCCAAAGGTAGGCCCACCGCCCGAAACTGGATTAACGTCAGGAAGGGCATACGGTCAATTATCTTTTGCTCAATAAATCCTCAAACAGGCAGTCTAGCAGTAGTGCTGAGTGTGGGGTCTCCGGCCACCCACGTTAGCAGGGACAAAACCAGATTTAAAATTTTGAAAATAAACTAAACTAACGAACTATGGGCTGGTTGTATGGAGCAAACTTTTATTGGCTTAATGTAGTTATTTTCCACATTTATTATAGTATTATAGAATACTTTGAGTTGAACTAGAGCAAAGTGCAATAGTTCGTTGTTTTGGTCAGTAATTTCTAAAAAAGGGAAAATGGTTGTAGTTGATAAGTTTTGTTAATGACGGCCATTAGTTTTCAATAAAATACACAAGGAAAACGACTGCTGTTTACATTTATTTTTTTCTAGCTGTTTGGCAGGACGCAAAAATACACCATGGTTTATATCGGGAAATAGGGCACACTATTTTCTCGATGGTACTGGCTACGTCCATCACCCTGAACCTGAAGGGTGAGGGGGTGATAGGCCGGTTAGCAAAGTACAAGGGAAAAAATAGTGTGCCCATTCCCGATATAAACCCTGTGTATTGTTTATACATCTCACTGTGCCTCTGGATGAGGTGTAAGGAAACAGTTCAATCTATGTCCCTAGGAAAGGAAATAGCTTGCATAATAGGAATCATCCAATGATAAATACATGATTATGTTCATGGAATATTCATGAGGTTGTAATAATATACAATATTGACTGCTTTGAGGGGCATGGTGAAATATAGGCCCAAGGTGATCTCGAACCCATACTATGCCCCGAGGAGTAAGTCTTATGAGGGCATAGTATGGTTTCGAGATCACCGAGGGCCTATAGTTTCAACCCTGTCCGAATAAAACAAAACAAAGACAAAAAAAAAGCAGTTAATATTGGTTTTATATACCGAATATATAGATCTTGTCATTGGTTGGTTAAACGAACATTCTAAGCCAGATTCTTTAACATAGGGCCTAATATGTGTAGGGCATGTTAAGTAGATAACAACAATTCGTGTAACTACCGATAGTTCTACCAGGAATCCAACTTCTAAGTGTTCCATTAAACAATCCAATTATAAACAGCAAAACGGAACAGTAACAAGTTAAATTCAAAAAGTTCCCACTTCTTTCATTCTCCATGTCAGAACATTTTAAAAGTCCTGCATTATTGTCGTAAGTTCTTCTGCCAACGATTTGCAAAAGTCCCGAGTTATCCAGAAACACCTTGTCCTGTAGACCTTGTGGATCTTCAAATTACAGTGACTCTTGACATTAATGGCATTGTCTTATGGCGATATGGGATTTTGGCTTTACAAACCCTTACCAAGACGTAAATTGCTGGTTTAGGGTTGCTGAGAAACATTTGAAAAACTCGTGAAGAATTAGAAAAATCTCATGACCTTTGTAATCACCTTTCCTTGGTTGAGGAAGGACGTTGGAGTCCAAAAACGGTTCGCCATCATTGACTTTTTCCTATACAAAGTGCAATTTTTCTGTCGGCAAGATGTAGCAATTCATCGAACTCCGATTCGGCAACCTGGTCCACGGCCGGCAAGATTGTCGTCACCGCTGTCAAATAATCCGCGAATATCTTCACGGGTATTTTACTGCCGTTTGGTATTAGCACTATCAGATGCGTCTATGATTCATTTAAAACCTTCGTCATCTACAAGCACAAAGCATGGCTGTGATTAGCCACATTTCCGTTGCCCTTGTTCGGTTGTTGTTTGTATGCTTATGTACCAGCACTGTGTGGTAAAATGTTGAAACAAAACAATTCCCAAAAAGCGATAGTCTGCTTCACACACAGAATTGTGGACCCCGGCGAGTTTGCCGCTGTATTCTTCTCTTACACCAGCTTCAATTGTAACTCGTAATACGGAGGATATAGTCCGTACGGCAAGTAGCTCTCTTGTGGGCGAAGAGGTGTACCCGGGCCATAGTCATGAATGAGATGCACGCTCTACAAGGGCACTAGTCATTTTTGGGTGAATCTTGGCAAGCTAGTTGAATTTAGGCCTCCACTTTTAACCATCAGATTACAGGAATCTATATATGAAAGGTATATAAATAACAAATAGTTGACTGTCCATGAAGGACATAGTCAAAATTATTGACCCGAGGTGATCTCGAGGCCGTATTATTTTCCTAAGCGGAGCTTCAGGAAAATAGTACGGTCTCGAGATCACCGAGGGTCAATAGATTTGACTATGGCCCGAATAAAGGGCAGTTAATATTTGTTTTATATACCTCATAGATAGATCCTTTCTGCTGCAGTAACAAGAGTACAGCTAGGGCAGAAAATTACTATACCGGTCAAAGAGTTACTATACCGGTCCAAAAAATTACTATACCGGTCCAAAAATTTACTATACCGGGCAGAAAGTTACTATACCGGGCAGTAAGGTACTATACCGAAAATAGTGATGAACTATTACCATGTATGACTTTCATTTAACCAATCAGATGACCAGGAATATATCTATGAGGTATATCATATGAGATGTATAGGGCTTCATGACTGTTGGTTCATCAATACAAAAATACAAAAGTACTGTTTCACATTTAAATTTTTGCTTGTGAAATTCTTTGGCAGTGTAAAAAACTGTCATTATTGGCAAACACATTGAACTTTTTTATGTGTTCACCTTTCATGAGATTGTCATTTGTATTTTATTCCCTGTGAAAGATTTTGATCAGGTTATCTTTGTATTCTGCTACAAACAATTCCCTGCCATCTTGTGACAGTGCAATACCTGTAGGGTCACTAACCTCCGTGGTGATACAGCCCAGGTAGTTACCATCAGATGTGAACCTGTATATACCATTAACACTATCTACAACAAAGATTTCTCCTTGTCTACAACACACAAAAGTAGGAATCCATTTTTGTACCTCCGATGGTGGTTGAATAATTTTGACATTAGTGCCAGAGTAATTCATTAGCTCTAACCTATGGTTACCCCAATAAGTACAAGCTATGTCTCCTTGTGAGGTTACTGCAAGGCGTAATGGCGTGTCCTGTGTAGCAAACTTTGAGATGAGGGACCCATCAGAATAGTGTATGGATATGGTGTTATTGGCCTGTGCTGCTATGATTCTACCTTGTGTATCTACACTGACTGAATGGAGATGGGATTCTTTGTTGTTAACATCAAGGATGGGAGCTGTGCACAGGTGCTTGCCCTTGGCATCATAACATTGTATACCCTTTAACTCATCTCCATTTGCAACAATGTACCTATTATCATGTGAAACAGCAATATCAGTTATTTTAGTTTGATCGTCCATAAACGAATACTTAACTTGCCCATGCCTAGAGTATACCTTAACACCCTTATCATAGCTAGTAACAGCAATATCACCATCACTATTTACAGTAACTCCACACAGTTCACTTAATCCCTGTGTAGTGAATTGACTACTAAGTCTCCACCTCTCTCTTTGCAACAGATGCCCAATAGGTGGAACATCCATAGATACACTCTCAAATTTCAGATAACCTAGTGCCCTATCAGCTGCTACTGGTTGTGTCAAAGATAACTCACTTAGTTTCTTAGAACTGAGGAGTAGTTTTGGTGATCAAGTACTCTGCACTTTGCGCATTAAGATGTGATACCTGGCTACAGGCCTCTTCCATTTGGAATTATTTTTGACTCAAATGCTTCTTTTTCCCTGCAAGTTCCTGGACCCTATCCTTTCTTCTCTTATACCTTCTGCAATTGCTATGGTTGCCTATTGAATGCATGTTTCCCCTCTGTATGTACTCTTGGTCTTAGTTTTACAAGTTCATCTTTTGACGGTGTGTAGATTTCGGTAGTTCATCTGCACACCTTGGTTCTTCAACAGCATCTTGAAACTTGTTCTTGTTGTCAGTGCACGTCTTAATAAAGTCATCGAGGGAAGATGGGTGATTATTGGCAGCCTCCTCAAGGTGACTCGGTTTTGTGTTCAGTGGGCCATGTAATTGAGACGACACAGTCCATACAGAGCTGCTTGCCTTCAGTCTCCAATAGTACCTTACCTTTTCATTTGGATTTACAAAAATCTTCCGTCATCTGTGACTTTACCTGACTGAAAACTTTCTACTGTTGACAAAACACTGTGCGTCTTTAGTGAAGCATTGTGGTTGGTCAGGACATGTGGCAGAGGAGACCTTGTTGCAGTCAACAGTATACCTCCGTCCCACCTGGAGAGTTGTTGATGGACCACCCCCTTCCGTCAAGTGCTGGTGTTCTGTCATTGGATGAAAGAAAATGAAGAAGACAAAACTTTGTATTCCAGTGAGAGGTTTCATCGCAGGTCGACACTCCAGCATGCCCTGCTGCCGCACGACTGACTAAGTCAGATGAATAAAAAGGAATGGGCGTTTCCCGATATCTCCAATTTTTCTAAGCCACTTCCGACTTCACACGAACACTCGTTTCTGCAGCTCGCACAGTGTGGTTTGACAATTGGGGGGGGGGGATAATTTTTTTTAATGCCCCCCCCCCCGTGTTACCCCCCACATGATTACTCTCCCCCACTCCTACCCAAATGGTTGGGCCAAAAATGGATTTTCGAGTGGAGCTAGCTTCCCCAAAAACAATTAGGTTTTTTATGCTATTTTGTTGAGAAAAAACATTTCTGTAAAAAGGTCCACTTTTGACACCCCCTTTTTTTTGGAAGGGCAAATTTGGAGGAAAATTTTTTTTTTTTTTTTAAAAATTGCCCCTCCCCTAAAATAATTCTGGTTACGGGCTTTCTACCTCCTATGGAAGCATATCACCAAAAATCCGATTACAAATTTGATATAAAAATTGGATCGATTAAGCCCAATATTAATTGGTCGAGCTATTGAGTTGCAAAAATATTTAAAAACTAATAGCGAGACAATTAATAATGGGAGTAAATCATCAATTTATCATCATGTCTGGATCCGATATTTTCACACAGATTGGACTCTCAAAATGATAAAATTAAATCGGTCCAGCCGCTGAATAGATATGACGCAATATGTGATGTGATCTGGGAACAAACCCGCAACATGTCGCACAGGGACAGTTTGAAAAAATAAAGAAAATAGCTTAAAAATCGGTTATATTGTACTTTATTTTTTTGTCAGGATTGTTATAAAGGGGTAAAACTTTAGAAAGGGGTATCAAAGAAGATAAGGAAGTAAACAGTTTTGGAAACTTAATATTTCAAATCTGCAGTGATAGTACAAACTCAAACTGTAAATTTCCCACTGTGGCGTTTTCCCAATCGCATCACATATGTGTACTAGTATATTAGCCCATATGCAGTGTGTGTTAAAAAAATTGTTGGTCGACCACTTTTTGATATTTTTTGTTCATAACATTAAAAAGGAAACCATTTCCTGAGCCTAAAATTTTCACTGGGGTATTTAAGAACAATCTCAATTTTGATAAAGTGAGGAGGCCAGAATTCAATACTGGTATTTTCATGACCACATGCACAATCTGCATGCAAATGCATTCAGATTAGTCCAAATACTTTGTCTCATCTGAAGTATGAAGTGGCTATGCGCGCGTACACCATGCCGCCTTTCAGTGCCAGTGCCCTTGTGCTTTCCGACGCGCGAACGCTGAAAGTCGGTTCAATTTATACGCCCGTGTCGCTACTCATACTTCGAACTGGACAGAGTATAGTCTTAGGTTTTGAGATTGCTTTCCAGTGACCTGACGATCTCTTCAGGCCAATTTTTTAGCTCTACGCAAAGTGTTTCATACCCCCAGTGTGTCACTATGTATCAGGCATAACAAATGATCCTTCTAAAAAATTAAAATGACCCTTATTGTGTACTTTTAAAGTACACTTTTAAGCAATTTCTTCCCCCCATTATTTGCAGAAAAAAATGAAAATTTGGCTTTAAAAAATCGTTTTACAAATTAAGGAACACTTTACAAAACAAATGTGAAATATACGACATCATTGGAAGCTGCTTTTTTAATACTGATAGACCAATATAGAACTTTTGGTGACATAACTTGGGTCACATATTGCCTGTTTGGATGCTCATTCTTGATCGACAGTGTTATATTTGCCTCCATTTTTCTGATTAAACTTTTAAAAATATTTTTTGCTCAATTTTTATTTGAGAAAGATTTCTCACGGGAAAGCACTTTGTTTACTATATCAAAGATAAAAGGGAATACCCCTAGTTTGTTTTGCTAAGTGCAACCTTTTTAATTGCACAATAGGGGAAGTGGGGGAATTCCCCAGGGATGCTAAAATTAGAAAATGAGTCAACTTGTTTCGCTTTGAGAATCAAACATGCAGAATCTAGGAATCCCCCATAAATTATATATAATGAGTGATGTAATTCGGGTGATAATTCCGATTGGTCAGCATAGTGTAAGGTTTATGTTTATGCATTGAGAATATGTAATGATTATTTTAGAAAGGGAAACTTATCTGTGAGTAGTTAAATACTATCACGGGAAGGACTCTCTGCCAGCCTCCACTACTAACAAGTAGCTAGAAGATAGCTAGTTTTACCTGTATTAAGGAGCAGACATCAAGTACCTAATGCCAGGATATATAATTCCATGTGAGCAGAGTTGTTGTAATTATTCCTACTGTCGTCTTGAAGCCAGAGTCTGGGAATCAAAATAAGATTCCAAGGTGACCGATCGAAATCGTTGGTGATTATCTTGGACTGATTAACTGTGACGAGTGTCTTCGAGGTAATTAATAAACCTTGTCGTCTTGAATTGCTGGACAAAAGTTTTCTCCAGGACGCGAAGATTCCAATGGAATATTACCTTAGGATTTTATAGCGTTACTTTGCAGGCTTTCATTTTTTTTTTGAGTCCTTCGCTGAAGGACATATCATCATTGAACTGCAACGCCTCTTTTGAACATTACGTATCGTTTATATAATGTGTTAATTCGGTAAAATGATTTATGTAATGTTTTGGGACATACCAAATTCTTGAACCATTACAATCATTAAAATATGTTATATTAATCTAAAATTAAGATCACTGTGCACAAGGCGCATTGTTTGTGTTTGAAAGGTAATCTCTGAATTTGACGCCTACGAGGAACGTCATCAACAACAGTTTAAGGGTTTGAAGAACTAATCCCATTGTATCCATACTAATCCTTGGACATTTAAAGTACCCTCTCTGTGAAGGGGTGGCTCAACATTGTCACACCGTGTAAGGGTGTCCAAAAAAAATGCAATCCTCGCGTTGGTGCATAATTTTCAAAATTACTGAGAAATACAAATTTTATAGCAGATTCTGAATGCCAAACATAGTTTTGTACATCCCCTGTTCAATTTGTGTCTGATAACGGTTCACGAGTTTGAAAACAAAAGGCTATTATGTAACCCGCTGTCCAATTAACCCCCATTCCAAGTTTGCCTGAGATCGTTGAACCAGGTTCAACATAACATTCCAAAAGTTGAATAAAATGCACAAATATACACAAAAAACATGTTTAAAACAATAAATTACTAAATATTGTCATTGTTTTTTTCAACGGTCTTTTTATCGTCTGTGCATATTTTCCTGACTCAGATTTAGAGTGTACTTGGCCAAACTTAAATGTTTCATCATCTTCAGGGTTAGCAAAGCTGTGTGTAATATTACCAATTGCAGCTGAGAGATCAAATACCAAATGATTTAAATACTAAAATTAATGGAAGGCCGATGAATGGATGTTGAAGACTTCGTAGTTATAATATTGACCATTTGAAATAGAAACAACCAACAACAAACCAAATAACCACTGAAAATCAAACATGAGTTGCATCAAACACAATGTCCAGACTTATTGTGACAGAGAGCTTTCCTTATTTGTCAAGACATGTTGGCTTTAAATGTTAATATTTTAATTTACAAGGTATATACTGGGTTTATATTGAACCCACTTAAGTGGTAGGCTCATGAGACATGATAAGAGACATAAAAACAAGCACTACGTACTCATGCATTGCCTTGATTGTGTATTCATCAGTCAAACTTGGAAATGCTTAAATTGTGACTTACTTACAAAAATCGCCTTTGTTCTAAAATCAGTTGAAGCAATCGATGAATTTAAGAACATTATGTGGAGAAAAGGATAGGCCTTACAAATATCTCACCACATTTCAACATTTTAAAAATATTTGAAATATTCGTCCAACCATTTCTATTCATTGTGGTATTTAATCCCTCCACTGTCAATTTGTATATTCACACGGATTTGTCAGACACACAGAGTTAAAACATTTAAGTTTGGCCAAGTCGCTAAGTTACTATTCTAAATATGAGTAGAGGAAAATATTGTACAGACGATAAAAGACCATGAATAAAACAATAACGACAAATATTTTAATAATTTATTTTTAAAAACAAAAGGCAGGATTAGTACCATGAGATTTTTGTAGTTGAAAAACATTTTATTCAACTTTTCAAGGTGACCTGCTTTAACGAGCTAAGGCAAACATGGAACAGGGTAATTTGACAGCGGGTTACATAATAGCCTTTGTTTTCAAAACTAGTGAACTGTATCAGACCAAAATTTGACAGGATGTGGGTCATTCCACCAGGTTGGGCCGCACTTTGTGACATTACAATGTAAAATGCATTTTTAAGTACATAATTTCAGTAAATTTAATAATTTAAAGCCATGAACAACTCGATTTTATTTTTTTGAATTTTCTAGTGTGTAAGTTGCCATCTCCATTTTCGGACGTAACATGGACACCACGTCCATGTTACATCTTAATGCAACTGTACTCAAAACCCTGCTTTTAAACATTAATATCTGAAAAACATTTCATTTTACCAAAGCATAACACAAGAAATACTTTGGAGTAATTTTCATCAAATGTATATATAAACTATATGTTTAGTAAGCGATTAAGTTGGAACTGCTGTTCGGACGTAACAGTGGACACCATGCATGTTTTTGAAATATAACTTTCACAATGAGCAGTACATGATCAATCCTTTTAATATTTCTACATTATTGTTGATACACATTTGATGTAGGGACACTTTTTATCCATATACTTTGCAGTGACACAAGAAAATGTTTCAAAATTGTGCAGACGTAACAGTGAACACCACGCCCCAAATAACCACAATATCCTCAGCTAAAACAAAAATAACCTAATTGCTCTCACTGTGAATGGTTTAATGTTGTGAACTGTATTACAAGTAGTGACTGTACGTCGATTTTGATGGATTTTAAGGTTAATTAGTAAAATTTCTGATGCATCAAAAATTGTACTAAAAGTGGACACCACCTGTAACGGGGAACACCTCATTTTTGATGGGTCATACTATAAATTTGGGATAAACTATGGAAATGGAAATGAAATATCATTAAAAGTTGTTGTAAAAATGATAAAAACAGGAAGATTAAAATAATCCATAAATTGTCTAAATTTGCAATTAATGTACAAGTTTTTTTGTCACAAATTTAACCTCTTTTTTTGAGTCACTTCCTATCTTAATTACGAAAAATCTGAAAAAATAAATCGTAGATGGCAGTATGTTTGGTATCATGTTAAAGACCTTATAAATACGTTTACTTTGCATCTAAAATAAAATTTGAATTATATTCCTAGGCTATAGCAAAATATGGTTTGGCCCAACCTGGTGGAATGACCCATGTACGAAACTAGTTTGTCATTCAGAATCTGTTATAAAATTTGAATAATTCTCAGTAATTTTGAAATTATAGAACCAACTGCGAGGATTGCATTTATTTTGGGACACTCTGTATAGGGATATTGAACACTTGTGAAATTGTTGAACTGCCCTTACATTGTACTCCCAAACTAAAGGACACATGAAAATATGACCTATGTTACATGTAGGCCTATTTGTAGCTGACGATGTAAGATGTACATGTATGTGCACATGGATATCCCAGTAAAAGCAAAAGCACAGTTTGTTCACATGTGGGTGTGAAGGGAAAGTTGCTGCAGATACTAATGATGATAAAGAGGACTAAGAATGTATTGGAAAATTGGACGGGAAACATGAAATTTCAGCCCAAAACATGAAAATTACGGCATGTGCATGGTTGTGGGTTCTGAAAATACACCCTATTTTTTGTTTTGTGGACACTTTGCTCTGAAACACCCTTTTTGTGTCGCCTGCCTTAAGGCAGGAAGACACATAGGGATCACTTTGTCCACTGTTGTTGTCTGTTGTTTCGTCTGTTGTTGATATCTGTTGATGTGAAAAGGGGTTAACATTTGCCTGTAATACCTGCATACTTTGATGGATTTAAACCAAACTTGAGTCATAGATGCAGCGTGGGATCCTACGGCGGTCCGGAAAGTGTGTAGTCTGTGTCACAGACTGCGAAAGATATTATCTAAATTAGTACTGCGCGAGAGATTAACGTTATCAGTCCATTTATAGCGAATGTATGCAAATGAAACTAAATCTCAAATATTAGTAAAGATAGCACATGACCCAAAAAAAATTGCAACAGAAGGTTTTTTTGCATTTTCTGGTAGATTAAGGTCAGTTTAACAATATATCAAAAGTTGCACGAAGTCCCAGAAAGTGTTCAAACTATGACATAAACAAAATGGCCGCCATCCGCCATTTTGAAAAACATAAATCCTCACATCTCTGGCAATAAATGCGCTAAAAGGACAAACAAGATGTCATTTCCTAATAATTCTAGCATAACAAATCCATTAAAAAGGGTTCTATGAAGTTGAGATATCATCTTGACCTCTAAATCCAATATGGCCGCCATCCGCCATGTTGGAAAGTACAAATTCTTGTATCTCTGGTACCGGATGGGCCAAAAGTTAAAACAACAAACAAGAAGTCATTTCCTATTGATAACAAATCCATTAAAATGGGGTTTATGAAGTTGAGATACCATCTTGACCTCTAAATCCCATATGGCCTCCATCCATCCATGTTTAAAAGTACAAATTATTTTATCTCTGGTACCACTTGGGCCAAAATGACAAATATAGTGTTATTTTTTTAATTAATTGTAAGCATACGAAATACATTAAGATGATTGTTGTAAAGTTTTGAGAGCACCTTGACGTCTTCAAAATGGCCACTGTCCGCCATTTAAAAAGTGAAACCATAAATCCTCCTATTTAGCATCAGACAGATTACAATGGAAAATGAGGTGTAATTTTCTATTCCGGCCGATTTCAAATTTATTCAAATTAAAAGGATTTTTTAGTTGGCTATTTGTCCATAATTCGTAGCCATATTAATGTTTATCAGCTATAAATCTATCATAATTTGACATTATGTTGTTTACAGTGTATTTGTGAAATTTTTTAAAGTAACAGAAAGTACAATTTCACATTATTCACCTCATCACCAAATATGGCCTAAACACTATTAACTATTAAAATTTAGTCTTCAAGTTCATCATCATCTGAGACTGGTTCTTGGTCCATGCATGTCCACAAGCTGTGGTGAAAACATTTTTGGAAAGGTACCTGTAGTGTAATGATTCCAAAGACTCTGATTGCTGATCATTGAACAGGGACACCATTGGGTTGCAGCCTTCATCTTTCTATAGCAGGGGTTCTCAATTATATTAGCTGAAGGGCCGGCGAATGCCAAACATGTTTGAAAGTGCCCTACTTGAGGGCCAAATACACCTGAAATCTTATGTTTCCCTTTATATTTTAGAGCAATTCGGGGCCAAAAATCAATGGTTGGCGGGCCGGATTTGGCCCGCGGGCCGCCTATTGAGAACCCCTGTTCTATAGATTCAAATCTATATTGGTAGTAAAAAAATACTCTGGAACAAACTCGTAACACAGGGTTACCATGGATGACTGAGGAAAACAGATTTCTTGCCAGCCCCAAATATTCTTGAAGTAGTATGCAACCTGAAAATGCATTGGCAGATAGATACACATAGGAGCAAATGCCATCACTGAATAAGCGCGTCAGAAGCTTGATATCATACACATATGTTTTCTCTTTGTGTCTGTCAGACCAAAAGTAAAGGTCATAACAGCCCTCTTCTGCATATTGGAGAAGTAGTATCAACAGATCTGATCTGAAATTAAGAGCTTAGAAACAGCTGCCCTGTGCTATGAGCTTGTTCAAGAGTATTTTGTACTCCCAATATGGATTCTGAATCGATAGAAAGTGAAGGTTGCAATGCAATGGAGTCCCTGTTCAATGGTCAGATATCGGAGTCTTTTAATGGTAAAGGCATACCAGGGCATTAACAGCAGAAACTAACGTCTGGTAGAAACCACTGATGGGTTGGCGCCGAGATAGCGATTAACCTCCTTTTTTAAAGCCGGCCAGATGATTAGTAGCAGGAATGCGCTCAGGAAGGGCATACCAGATGTGGGTAGTTGAAGGAATAAATGATCTCTGATGGCTGACCATGTTAGATCTTGAGGTCTCAACTGCAAGGTCATGAGATCGTACTGACCACTGGATATGATGGGCCTATACTCTGAGTTTTAGGCATCAGTTGGCAAAGCTAGTACAAAATGTAGTTCAGGAGCCTCCAGATAGAACATGCAGTGAAAGAGTGTAGTTTGCTCCAAATGCTCTTCGATGTTATAAAACCTAAAAGATTTCCACCAAAAACCTTCGCTGCAAAACTCCTCTGTAGGAGAACATATTTACAGCTCATGCAATAGATGTGCAAGACTGATGGTCAAAATTCAACTGACTGGGGCTGGGTAGTACAAAGGGGAAATTATTTCTCCTCATCCTGCCCCGGGCCACCGGAAATAATATGCAATTGTTCTTCAGGATGCATCACAATGAAATGTACCTGCAGAAAGAATGGAATGCACCACAGCTCGTGGACATTAATGTCAAAAAAACAAAAAATGGACCAAGATCCAGTCTCAATGATGATAAACTTGAAGACTAAATAGTAACAGTGTGGTCGATCTCGTCTGTTGCAAACAAGTGTCTTTGCCACATGTTGGTGATGATGTGAATAATGTGAAACTACTTTCTGCTATACTTGAAGAATTACACAATTATACTGTAACACCATAATTTGAAATGAAGATAGATTTACAGCTGATAAAAAATCAACATGACTACAAATTTTTGGACAAATAGCCCACTAAAAATATCATTTTGTATTCTAATAGATTTGTAATGCCGGATTTTATAGAAAATGACACCTAATTTCATTGTAATCTGTCTGATGCTATATAGGAGGATTTACTGTTTCCTTATTTTCAAAATGGTGGACAGTGGCCATTTTGAAGATGTCAAGATGCTCTCAAAACTTTAAAACAACATCTTATTGTATTTCTTATTCCTCAATTAATAAAAAATAACACCTTATTTGCCATTTTTGCCCATCTGGTGTCATAGATAAAAGAATTTTTACTTTTCAACATGGCGGATATGGCAGCCATATTGGATTTAGAGGCCAAGATGATATCTCAACTTAATAAAACTCATTTAAATGGATTAGATATGCTAGAATTAGTAGGAAATGCTATCTTGTTTGTCATTTTGGCCCATCCGGCACCAGAGATACAATCATTTGTACTTTTCAACATGGCAGATGGCGGCCATATTGGATTTTGAGGGTAAGATGATATCCAAACTTCATAAAATCTATTTTAATGCATTTGTTATGCTAGAATTAGTAGGAAATGACATCTTGTTTGCCCTTTTAGCTCATTTATTGCCAGAGATATGAGATATGATGGCGGCCATTTTGTTTATGTCATATTTTGAACGCTTTCTGGGACTTCGATTTTGCGCAACTTTTGATATATTATTAAACTGATCTTATACTACCAGAAAATGCCAAGAAACCTTCTGTTGCAATTTTTTTGGGTTACTATGGGTACGTGTCATATTTTGATCCTACTTTATCTCCGGAAAACTAAGGGGTTCTATGGAGATTTTTACATCAGAGGGTCCGTTACTATATGTTTCGTTTTGAATATGTATCGTGATTGGGTTTGAACCTATAGAACCTAGCGAGAAAATTGAACATTTTTGTCAGGTACTTTGGTGCTCGCAAAGACGGAAAAGTGAACACGCAATCGCTACGGGCCGCATCCCTTTTTCTCACAATGCCTTTCGGTATTATTCCAGTCTTGAGAATTTCCAAACGCTGATTTCAATTTACGCCAACTTTTTTTTTCAATTTTAGAAACCGGATATTCGTACTTACCGGACCACCGTAGTGGGATCAAAGGTCACTTGCCAAGGTCAAAGGTCATGTGAGGTCAAGTTGTAAGATGGGCTGAAAATGTAAAGTTGATCTCAATTGAAAAGTTGTTCAATTGGAACCAAACTTGGTTTATGGAGATTACATGGCCAGGTTACCTCTTGGATACTGGATTAGAGCATATGTAATGCAGCATCAAAGTGAGTGGGCATCTACAATCTTGGTCATAAATGTTGGGACACTTAGCCTTTTTAAATGTTAAATATCCTCCCCGCTCTGCTGGATCAATGTTGGTCACTGAAAGTATGCTCATTCAAATGTTCTACATAAGTATCCCAAAATTTATTTGTCATGTACGTGGGGGCAGGAGGGGGATTTTGCTGAAGTATTGAATAAGAGGAACAAAACAGTTATGTTTTCCTTAAAACAATCACACATATTCCTTACATTAATTGAGGGCAAATGTCCTAATCAGGGATCTGACGTGCCGTTTTGCTATTTCTCTGATTGACCAGTTGTTTGTCATATGGATCATCTTTGCCACCAGCTGTTGTTGATGTCGTGTTGTTGTGTCTGCTGTTTTGTTGTTGAGTGGTGAACATTTAGACATTTGCCTGTAATATCGATCATACTTTGATGGATGTTAACCAAACTTTGGTCACACGTCCAACATGTCGACCCACCATTTGTTGCGAGGTCACAGGTACATTCCAAGGGCAAAGTTCTACAGTGCCAGGTCAAAGGTCCACATGCAAGGTCCAAGGTCATGTGAGGTCATTAGTCAAATGAGCGAACTGTACAAAAAGTTGAACCGTCATTGGAAAATTTAATTGGAACCAAACTTGAATCATAGTGTGCAACATGGAATCCCTTATTTGTTTGATGAGGTCAAAGGTCCACAGTACGCAAGGTCAAAGGTCATAGGAGGTCAGTTTTAAATCGGCTACACTGTAAACTATTGAACCTCGATTTGGAAGTTTAAGTTCGAAAATGGAACCAAACTTTTTTGAATGAGTTTACAATGCACAACCCTCATTTGTTAGTGAGGTCCACTGCACATACAAGAAGTCAAGTCATGTGTAGGCCTATCCTTCATAACCGTGATGCAGGTGTACAGCGTCCCAAGGCCCGATGTATTTTTTTGTTCCCTTCACCTAGACACAGAAAATCGGAGCCCTCATGCCACAGCGCATACCGATCAGCAACTATGGTTCAACTTCTGTATGCAGAGATAAGGCAGTACGACTAAAATTGCCAGCACCGCCTTCCTTACCAGCACGGCCTTCTTACCCGCAACCGCCTTCTCGGAGCAATGTTATTCATGCATAATTATTTGAGTTTCAATCCAATCATATCAGAATGTTTTTTATTACCTGATATCAGAGTATGGAATAAGAAAATAAGCTACCCCTCTATGATGAAATTAAAGACGCTAGAAACAGCTGCCCTATTGTACCATGGCTGCATCCAGCTTGCACACATTTCTTGAAAGGGCTGCCCCTTCACGTTCCTTTATTGCTTATTCCTGTCGCAAACTGAAACCGAGATTGTATTTCCCCGTTTTTCTCCCTTCCCAGGCTGATGATGGTGGACTGCAATTTAAAGGATGATGAAGGCTAGAGCATTAAATCAGTATTAAGCAATACTAGCATGTATATTTCGAAACCAACCTTTTTTATCCTAAATTTTGTCTTGTGGGTATTCAACTGTATGCTATGCATAACAAATATCTGGAAAAAGTTTTACACAGTACCTTGTTCTCCATGTGCACTGTTTGCTTGAGATTCTCAACCAGAATTCCAGGAAATCCCCTGATGCCTTCTTTAGGAATAGGTGCAGGTTTCTTCCCGGCTGGGCAATCACTTTTGTCCTGTCTGTACTAGCTTTATACCAGGTGTCTAAACATTCAAAGCAAACCCATGCGACATGGTAGACCCACTGGGTCCTCTTAATCCCCCTCAAGCATATGTTGCAGGAGAGAAATTCTTTCTCAAGTCTTTGGCTGATCGCATCAGCATGTTATTTTGAAGTCCGCTAGCTCTTTTTGAGTTAAAGTAACCTGAAGGTCTAAAACAAACATGAAACAAAGCATGTTCGGTATTTTCATAATAGTTAACAGTTATAACTACTGATTTGAAACTACTTGGTACTCTAGGTTGGTAAACACTAGTAGAAAATAATCTTTCTTCCCTAGAGAGGCATCCGAAATGGAAGCCTCCATTTGGGCTTCCTAGGCTTCCAATTTGGATCCTCTAGGGAATAGTTATTTGCTACTCATTATTGAACGACTGTCTGTCCAATTACTTTAGATGTCCGTTTTTTATAATGATTTCCAAAAATACCTGTTTTTGAAAAAAATCATGAAAGAAAATTTGTTAGTTATCAAATTGGAACCAACAAGATTGGTGGGTCCAACTTGAAACAGATTTCTTCGTTGATTTTTATCATTTTTCACTGATTTTGGCAAACGACAACAACTGCATCGCGCATCAGGTGAATATTGCCTTTTTTGTCTTGATTGGCAAACCCATGTGGCACAAATTATGGGTGCGTCAAGAACATGTATGAACAATATGGATTTGAGAGCTCTTGCTCTAATTTGTTGGGGTGTGGTGCAGGCATTAATCATGAGAATAATAAATGCAAGCAGTGACATTCCTGAGACTTTTGAAAATAGCGGTCCGTGCTGTGTTAATCCAATTGGTTACGAACAAAAGAACCAAACGGCTCGCCTGAATTGCTGTCCTTCAAGTGTAATTTTTGTGTGGGAACCTGATATTGTCGCATTTGTATTCAGCGATCCTCTATCACTGATTGGTAACATGGCTCTGTACTTGAAGCCACTGATGGCTATTTTGTAATCCCAAAAGAGCCCAAGCAGGAGATTAACCACTGACCACGAAGGACGTCGATTACGTCTGTAGAACTAACACGGTGTCGAGTGTGTAATATTCGCCCTTAGAACTTAAATAACACGGTGTGCGGAGGGTGTAATATTACGCCTTAGAACTTACACGGTGTGCCGGGCGTGTACTATTACGCCCTGTAGAACTTAACACGGTGTGCGGAGGGTGTAATATTACGCCCTGGTATAACTAACACGGTGTGCGGGAGGGTTAATATTACGCCCTAGAACTTAACCCGGTGTCGAGGGTGTAATATACGCCCTGGAGAACTTAACACGTGTGGCGGAGTGTGTAGATATGTTCGGCCGCTGTAGACCTTAACACGTGTGCGGAGGGTGTAATATTACGCCCTGTAGAACTTAACACGGTGGGTGCGAGGTGTAATATTACGCCCTGTAGAACTTAACACGGTTGTGCATAGGTGTATATTACGCCCTGTAAACTTAACACTTGTGTGCGGAGGGCATAATATTTCGCCCTGTAGAACTTAACAACTGTGTGCGAGGGTGTAATATTCCCCTGTAGAACTTACCACGGTGTGCGAGGGTGTAATATTACGCCCTGTAGAACTTAACACGGTGTGCGGAGGGTGTATATACGCCCTGTAGAACGTAACACGGTTTGCGGAGGGTGGGTAATATACGCCCTATAGAACTAACACGGTGGTGCGGAGGGTTAATATTACGCCCTGTAGAAACTTACACGTGTGCGGAGGGTGATAATTATTACGCCCTGTAGAAAAGCTTACACGTTGTCGGAGTTGTCTATACGCCCTTAGAACTTAACACGTGTCGGAGCGTTAATTTAACGCCCTTGTAGAACTTAAACATGGGGCGTGTGAGAGGGTGTAAATATTACGCCCTGTAGAACTTAACACGGTGTGCGGAGGGTGTTATATACTCCCTTTACTAACTTAACACGTGTGCGGAGGTTGTAATCTTCCCCCCCTGTAGACTACATAACACTGTGTGCGGAGGTGTAAATTACCCCCTGTAGAACTACAACACTGTTGCGGATGGTGTTATTACCACCATCCACCCCCTGTAGAACTAACACGTTGTGTGCGGAGGGTGTAATATTATGCCCCCTGTAGAATTAACACAGTGTGCGGAGGGTGTAAATTAACGCCCTTAAGAACGTAAAACAACGTGTGCAGAGGGCGTAATATACGCCCTGTAGAACTTAACACGGTGTGCGGAGGGTGTCATATTACCGCCCTTTAAACTTAACCACGGTGTGCGGAGGGTGTAATATTACCGCCCTGTAGAACATTAACACGTGTGCGGATGGTGTAATATTTTGCCCTGTAGAACTTAACAACAGTGTGCGGAGGTGTAATATTACGCCCTGTAGAACTTAACACGGTGTGCAGAGGGCGTAATATACGCCGCTGTAAACTTAAACACTGTGTGGCGAAGTCGTATATTACGCTCTGAATACTTTGATGTAATAAGGCACCCTACCCTTGACCTACCTTTTATTGGCTCCATTGTGGTGCTTGTGACCTTATTAGGTTTTGCTCCACCTTTAACAGGTCCTGACCCCCAGAAGTGACCTTGACCTTGTGAACTGGAAGCTTCATCACAACTCACTGTATATAAAATTCGCTTAGTGGTTAAGAGCCGGGCATTCACAAACCAAATTTGTTCCCATTGAAAGGAGGATAAGCGACAAAATATGACCAAATGTATTGGAGTTGCACGTAGTGTGGGATGGTATGTCCCTAAAAGGGTACCTGAGATACAACGCTCTCGTTAAACAGGTGTCTCTGGAATTCTATTGTGTTAGGTATACCAGTATGTCCGCCGATTGCTTCACTCATCTAATACCGTAAAACCTCCGATCATAGGCACCTTTGGAATTCCTGAGAAGGCTAAAAATCATAACGCCCTCGTGTACCGTAAAAGAAAAGTCGAATTCACTTGTCAAATGCCCGAATTTGAAAGGATCGACACTAAATATGTTGGTCGCTATAGGGCCTTTCACGGAAGGTCACTGATTACTTAGCGAGACCTGGCCTCCAGAACAGCCTAAGCATGTGGAATAACAAAGAAATCACTTCAGAAAAAAATTCTGAATTTTTTAGGGAACCCGGTGCATGTATTGTAATCTTCGCATCCTGATTACTGGAGATCAAACAAAAGCCCTTTCAACTATTTACTTTCGTAAAGGGCCTTTACATACAGAAGAGATGGAGATTGAACCCCAGAAATACTTTCAAGTAGACTTAAAGCGTATTGGCACATTGGTTAATCTTATAAAACCGGCACGTGCATTACCCTTTGATTTAACATGGGTTTTCCGACTTCCCATGAGGCTGACCATTGCCTCTCACTCCCATACATAATTTAACCTCTGGTGCCTGTAACCGAAGCATTTTAATCCCACCCATTACAAACTTTAACGCTTATCACATTGTTGAGTGTGACGGCGTCTCGTTGATCAGTTCTAACGCATACTTCACATATTTGAATGTTGACTATTATATTTTCAGTGCATTTTAACAGAGCACCTTTTACCATTACATTAAAATTATGCTAAGTTTCATTACGGTATTCTTTATATTTGCGGGGAATCGGGAGTGTTTAGTATCAAGATGCGAAAGATAATCGTTTGGTCATACATTTTGATTGTTCAGTTGGGCCATTTCAAAATGACCAAGATACATCAAGGAAGTACTCAGACAAGTGGTACTTTTCGCTCTTTACCAGCAAATGCTAACCTATTCAGCTCCCACCGATTATCGTCATGTATTATCTTTCCAGAGCTAACCAAATTGATTATAAAAACACACTGAATTAATGCTTTGTTTGAAGATCATTATGTTTGGGCTTCTGTTGGAGGTTAAAATCGAATGTGGATCAATTACACACTCATCTAGTCACCACTGTATTGATTATAACCAACGTGTACAATTAATTGTAGATTGGACTTGTACTCTTCATCTTTTTAACTCCGTCTATAAACTCCAAACAAGAGTAATCAACCATGACATGGTTTGACTCCGGACTCATAAAGCTTATTTTCAGCATTTGCCCAAAGCGTAATGTTTGTTCATAAAATCGTCCAATTTGTAAAAGGAAGGCCCGATGTAAGTGTATACAGTTTTGCATCTTAATAGCATGGCCCTCCACCCCAAACCATTTGGCATCTATTTCAACCCTTTTCGAGGCGCTATGGGCCGGACCAGGTACTTTGTCACTCAAGAAAAGTACAGTATGCGTGCGCTTTATTCCGTCATGTATTTATTAACAAAAAGGTATCTAAAACACGATCGTGCTGTCGGGTTTTTTTTCTAGCTGAAATGGCGTGAGTGGCAGGGCTCGTCTTATAATCTAAGGGTCGTGGTTTGATCCGCTTCTGACGTTCAATGTTAAGCTATTATTTTAGACAAATCGGAACTTCAGAGCCGGTAGAATTGTGATTGGCAGGGTAAGTCTTAGGATCCTGGTCGACCCCTTGCCACTTGTGTCTTTTGGTATATCTAGACTTGCCATAGAAAGTGGCGGCGCCATGGGGCATGGGGGGGGGGAATCACGATTTTTTTTGCCCATCCTTACCTGCTTATACCCCCCCAGAAGAAAATGACGGATTTTTTGGTCAAATCAAATCACCAATCACCCCCTCTCCCCTGCCACCGAAAAGAGCTCTGTGAACCCACTGTCGGGCGTTACAGGAAAAACCAACGCCTAAACCCGGTGTAATCGTATCCTAATCTAAACATTATTCCATTTTCCTACGAGAACTATAGTGGTTAAAACCGGATTTGATAAAGTCTTAGCAATCGCAACACCCTCTAAGGTATTCTAGATTTAGAAATTACTGCGCTAGCATTTCTATTTCATGGCAACACAGAATCTACCTCACTCATTTTATTTGAAGGGGTCGTGTGTATTAGTCCTAAAATTAGGACAGATAATGCTCAACCCAAAACAATGCACAGAATCATTTTTCTCCAGAATGTTTGAGAAACATTTAGATCAAAGTTTACACTACCACCCAAATCAAGGGAGTGGATATGCATTCTTAAGGGTAAGGTTTATACAGGGTCCAATATGAAAATGGTCAATCCCGTATATCAACATGTTTCGTGTTTCTTGCAATGTTTAAAAACATACAAAGATAATCGTTTACAATTACTTAATCTAGTGGACAAAGAACATTGACAGTTCACTCAAAATCGTACGCATTCTGTAAATTTTACCCCAGGATGACCTTGACTGTTATGTGCAATTTACTAACTATAACTCAGGATAGGGCAGAACTATATACTTTTTAACCGTAGGAGTAGCCCAATAAATTGTTACACCTTTTTAAACCAATTCGAACAATTCGAATTTTTTATACGGTGCATGAAAAGAGACCACCATGAAAAGAGCCTCATCCATGAAAAGCCCAAAGTCGAAAGAATTACCTTTTATCGGAGAAGTGATGTGGTGGTGTGGTGGTATAGTATGTGATGATGATGGTGGTGGTGGTGGTGATGGTGATGATAAAGGATTGATGATCTTCTTCCTGGCGTATTAGCCGCAGCCTAAATGTTTTGATTTGTGGCGCCAGTTTCACTGTTGATAGGTTGGGGTTTAAGAAATCCATGTCCACCGATGGACGAAATGTAGGGGCACTCATTGAGAATTGATCCGCAGTCTGTGATATAGAACCGCACAGGCTCGGAGATGGTCGCAGGCCCCCATTGAATGATATGGCTTGTTAAAAAACGGAATCTGACTCCTTACTAACCCTGTTCAAAGGCGACCCATTCCTTACGTGGAATATTGCTACCAGTGGAGTTCTGCCAAGGTGTGATAGTGAATTGGTCTGGTGGGTATCTAGCCAGGCAGTGGTCCATGTCCTGTAAGAAGTTGAATGGGAGCTGGAGAGTTTAGCGCGTGTCGACAAAAGGTCGACGTGGAAGCTCATCGCTGTTCTGCGAGCTGGTGATTTCTTTGACATGTTACGCATCAGGTGCTTGTTGTCCACAAAAGCCTTAATCACCATTTTATGTGTGTGATGTTCCTCCGAAGCACTGCAGTTACAATGCCTGAAAGCACTGGTAGAAACTCAGAGGAGTGGGACGAGGCGCCTGTAATAGGTTCTTCATGAACCAGCCAGCGGGCACAGGGAGTTTATTCCTCGAAGATACCTTTGCACATACTGACCTCGATTGGCTGCCTATAAGTAGCTGCCGATCAAGCTTCACTCCCATATAAGTTGGTGTAGGATTGTAAGGCAGAGGCGCTCCACCGAGTTGATTTGAAGCTGTCTAAGAGCCTCTTTGTGGTTTACGCTGGAAGGCATTAGCGGTGGTCTTGGCTTCACGCAGCTTCAGTCTCCATGTCTTGAGATATGCGTGCAAGAAGGCCATATCTGCAGTTAATCGTATACATGTGTTTGAGGTAATTGTTGATGGATAATTGACAGCATGGAGCCATTAACTGGTCCCTGTTGGACTCCTTTCCTCAGACGACGCAGTCGCTTGCTCTGCCCATACTGTCCTTAAAACCCTTTACCTTGACCCGTGCTAGGCCTTCCGGCCGTCACACACCAGGGACTTAGGGATAAAGATTGGCAATTACTGAACCTCCGGAGCCGTTGGGCAACATATGTGGGCAACTGAGCTGATACGGGTTTGCAGTTGCATTGAGAAACGGCTTCGAGGCGGACACTCGGGCTAGAATCTACGGCATTCGCGGTCGGAAATTGCTATGGTCTCGCTATTTTTGAGTATGTTCAAGTGACTTGCCTAAAACAATGGAACCGCTGAGCTGAATCTGGGCTAGAAGTTAGCCCACAGTCCGGGGAACGTGTTATGAACAATCTATGGATTTGCAAGCAATGCACCAGGTGACTATCCGGGATGTCCTGAGAAAGCTGAGTGTCAGTCCCTGGTGCCACACGCACGGTGTCGTAGTGCTGCAAGTTCAAGGTCCCCCAGATGACGCATGCCTTACGACGCTTTTCAAGCTCTCTCAATATAATTGTGAGTTTTACAATATGGAGGCTTTGTTTCGTAAGGCAGATGGGATTCGACGATGGGCTCCAGCCGGACAAGGATCATCCTCTCAGTATTGATGGAAACACACATATCGTGATAATTGGCGTATGTTCTTGGGCTGTCCAACTAGGCTTGTTTGGTTTGGGGATTGTGATGATGGTAGCCCTTCTCCAGATCTTGGGTAGGACTGGTGGCAGGCCACAGGTGTGACCTCTGATCCATCCAAGAACATCGTGGGCGCAGTGCATCAGAACTCCGCTGGTATATTATCGCCCCCGGTCCTTTCCAATCTTAAGTTGGCTGATAGCAGAGGTGAGCTTATCTAGTGAGAAGGTGTTGAAAGCGATCGTCACGCGTGGGGCTCGACCCAGTTTTGTGATCTCTTTTTTAACAGAGCGAGTGGTGATGATGGTGATATGATGATGATGATGTGATATGACGAATGATGATGAGAGGATGCGACGACTAAGACGACTCCGATGATGATGACCATGATGATGGTGGTTGTGGATGAAATATTTGATATGTATGATGACCCATTTTATTGGGTAAAATGACCACAATAGGATTGCTACACCTTTTAATACCTATTTTCGCACCTGTACCCCTTTTTTTGGAAATGTAGTGTACTTGCTGCTACAAATTTAAAGATTCGTCTACAGCAACCCTCAATAGGTCTTGTGTTTTTTTCATTTTTGATCTTTGTACGTTAGATGACATGACCTACAAACAGGAAGATATTGCCTTTGTCACACTTTTTTCTTACTCAGCTTGTTTTGGATAATCAGGTAGTCTTTAATAACTGCAAAGTTAAAGTGTATAGAAAATATAATTTGATTACAATAGAGTAGTCAGTTTTTGAAGCACCCGAGAAACCGCGCTGCGCACTAAGGCCTTTAAATTTTCGTAGTAAATCTGTAATCCAAATCACAAGTAGCATAATCCAATATAATCGTAAGTGACAAAGATACGTGTTCGACAAGTATTCCACCTGTAGAAATTTTATTCAATGCATTACTTGCATAGTACTGTACACTAGTGGTGATTTTAAAACGGAGCTTCCACGTTTTCTTGCCAATTTGAATAGACTCTGGTTCCAGTACATTTGGCAAGACATGGGTGTTCTTTGAAAATTGTTTTGCACAACCTTTACTCTTGAAGGAAGAGGGATAGAGGTGTAGCAAGAACCCCTACTGTACCACGCTGGTTAATAATCCAAGAAATAAATCCATTTAACCCTTTTCTTATCTGTCTCAGACACATTAGGTCAAACAAGTGCATTGATTTTTAATGGGGGAAAAGTAAAGCCACCTACCCTGTTTTTTCGCATAGGATCGAATTTTTGCCATTTCCCTTATACTAAAGCATAAATGAAAAAACCTCCAAATGGGTCGATTGCATACCTTGATCTATTAACAGGCAAGATACGCGAGTGGATGATGATGATGATGATGAGATGACGATTATGATTACGACGAGGATGATGATTACAATGATGATGATTGATGACGACGACGACAATGATTACGACGATGAGTGAGACGACGATGATGATGATGATGATGATGTACGATATGACGACGACAACGATGAAGACGATGACGGGACGACGATTACGCCGATGATGATGATGATGATGAATGATGATGATGTGATGATTAGATGACGATGACGAGATGACGACGACGACGACGATGATGATGTGATAACCATAATAATAATAAACTGTTTTGAAGATTTAAAAACATTGCATGAATCGTCCCTTGACTCTGTAGATTTGATTCACGTAAACATGTTTCCCCCCTTCATCATCCCGTGATTAAATCAAGTTTGGAATAAATCAATTAACTGAAAAAAAGGCAGAGTAGAGTCGGATGCTTCGTTTTTTGCCAGTTTTGTTGATTGAAGAGTGCTCAGTATGTGTGAACGTTAGCAAGAAACCTTCCATAACAATTATAGAAGATTACCACAGGATTACAATGTACCCCCGTCAGTTTATTAAAGGAAACCTAAGGGCACCGCGCTGCCAAATTCGATGCCAGATCATCAAGGCACGCGAAGAATACAATACATCACCTGGTGTCCCTGAACATTTCAGATATTTCGCCAAATGATTTCTTTTTTTAATCTCTGCATTTGCTTGGGTTGTTTCTGGAGGACCAGTCTCGCTATTGACCTTCGTGAAAGCGCCCTATAGCGACCAATACATTTAGTGTCGTCCTTTCAAATTCGGAATTCGGGCATTTGACAAGTTGAATTTCGACTTTTATTGTTACAAAGGGCTAAAATGATGATTTTTACCTTTTCGGATTCCAAAGGTGCCTATGAACGAGGTTTACAGTATACAGTTACTGTTATGTCGCCAATCCATTGTAAATTGTAAAAAGTAGATGCACATACACAAGGTTCCGATTTTGGATCCTGTTAACAAAGTTTTGGCATTAATCATTTCATACCAGTAGGGGGAGGCCAATATTGAATCTCCTTCTCTGACACTCTGACAACCTTTACTATCTACAAAGTGGAGGCAATGGAACCAATCCATAAAATGTAATTGCTAATGGTACAAACCTTTTTTTAAGTTGCCCTCATTTTCCAAATGAGGGTGAATTGGCCCAGATTTCAATAGATTTGAGAAGTTTAAAATGACCCATTCCTTTTGTCATATAAAAAGTTGTTTTAGGTCCAAAGATCCCAACAAACTTCTTTTTATACTTTTTCAAAAGTTGCATTATTTTTGGAGTAAAAATTAAAAAAGATATCCCCAGTTAATTGGACAGAACAAATGATGTTCTGGACCTACTGCTAATTTGACTAATATTAGTGAAGATTTACCGTGGTGACGCAAGGGGGTCTGTGAACTCCCAAATTCTGATTTATGGATGAGATGTAAAGAGACACTGGCAGATTTGAAAAATAGTGCACTCTCCACGATTTTTCAAAATTGATATTTTTGCATGGTTTTAATCATTTATCTACATTTTGTACATATCCCTCACCTGAAATGTTTAAGACCAATCAGCACCCTTATGAGCAAACTAACTATTTTAATAATAATGTCGCCGCGACATTTATTTCAGCAGACGACGAAATGGCGTTTAACGCAAGAAAACACACCGAATCCTGATTCCCATGGCATGGACCCCTGTTTAACCGGTCTGTGACCTTTTGGTTTTTTAATACAATGAGTACGAGTCTTATATTCATGTAATAGACACATTTGATTGATTAAAGTTACGGTAACTTAAAGTTTTCTTAAAATACCCGAGCCTTAACTTTAATGTTGACCATTTTTAAAAATTGAACTGTTTCCAATTTTTTGCTGCTATAGGTGCACACAAGTCAACATATCAACACCCTCAACAATAATTACCTCTTGTGTACTGACAATCAATTTTCTTTGAAGACCGCCTATGAAAATGATGTATAATTTTGCACACACCCTAAAAACACAGGATTGGCCTAAAAAGTTTTGTGTTAATGATATGCCGATATGGTTCTGCTAGAAGATATCACATCAAAATTAATGATTTTAGTGCAAGGCTCATTAGCTCGCCATTTTTGGTGTGTTTTGAAATAATATTTTTTTTACGTTTTTCTTTTTTTATTTATTGAACTTTTAATTGGTAATTTGGTGTTTCCTTTCCCCCATGCTTTCTACTGAGGTGAAATTTTTTATTGCAAAAATTCCTTGGAGAAATGCTTTTTTAGGGGGGGGGGTAGTGAAAGCCCGTTGGTCACTGAAAGTGTTAGAGTAAAATCTTTGGGAGTATAAATATAAAATGCAATTGCCCCCTTAAAAATGCCATTTTGATATCCCCATCCCCTCTTTTGGTGTTAACCCTCATCCACAAGGATTTATTTGGCAATGACATGTGCCAAAGTAAGCAATACACCTGTTATCACTCAAAAATAATATATAAGACAAAATCAAATATTATAATTATTTGCTTACATAGCATCAAAGTCCCATTTTCTGGCCTTTTTACACAATAAATATAATTGAAGGTGGCAACCCCCTATCTGCCGTTTTTGAACGGAACACTTGACTCTCCTCCCCCAAAGTTGGAACAATCCAATTTTTGTCTCACCTGCCTTAAGGCATGGAAGACACATAGGGATCACTTTGTCTATGTGTTGATGTCTGTTGTCGTGTGTTGTAAAAGGGTTAACATTTGCTTGTAATATCCACATATTCGATGGATTTAAGTTCTGACTCAGAGATTTTGAATTTATTTTTTTTTGTATATAAAAATATCAACTAGAACTAAAGATATAACCTAAACTGCCAAATTCCGAAATTTGAGATGAATCGGATTTTTTTCGTTTTGGATGCGTAACATTATGTTAGTATTTTATTCCCTAGATAACTGTGTTTAACCAAACTTCTGATCCGGATTTTATACAAAGTTGTGATTTTCTATATGAAGGAATTCGATTTAAGCTTACAATTTCACACAGTGATAAGTATATGGACAAGCACAAAAAAGGTCTAACGATGCATCTTGTTTTTTCAGCTAAATTTGATGATCTTTAGACATAAATATCACTCGATCCTATTTTATTACAGATGGGTCAAGTTTTGGAAAGGGCTGCTGCAGCTGCTTTAAGTCGCGTGATCGATGCCAGATTTGGTTCCCTGATAATGCATCTATGTTTACTACTGGATTGCAGGCACTTAAGTTGGTCCTTAGAGTTGGCTGAAATTTCCATGAGATCATTTCACAATTATATTATTCTTATTCACTTCACTATCTAGTCTTATGGCTTTGAAAGGCAGAGGTGTCATCATCCCTATAGTTGCGGACTGTTTGGAAGTTCCTTTAAAATTTGGTTCTATAATATCTGTTGGTTTAAGCTTGGATTCGCGTCCACATTGTACCAAGGCAAATGAAAATGTTGAGTTGTATTGCGAAAGAAGCCGTATAGGAATATAACAAATATTGGAGCCCCCTTTACAATTTTCAGCAGGCTTCATGATGGCTATATCAGAAACAGGTGGCAAATGCTGTGGCATTCATTTCCTAATAATAAACTGCATGCTTTTTCAACCACTGTTGGAGCTGCTTGCAGTTCAGGTTTTATTGGACGAAGGGACTGAGATTGTATTAGTGCGATGTAAAATTGGTCATAATTACATGACCCATAGTTAGTTATTTGCTTAGAGGGTTGAGCCAGTCCCTCGGTGTATTCCTTGTGGATTGTGGCTCTTTCTGTGAACATTATTTACTTGAGTGCATTGTTATGCGCTTATTCATATAATATTATAGCGTCCCAGATTTTGAAAACATTATTTCAAGATATTAAGCCTCTTCCAGGTGATAAATTTCTGAAGGAGGCTTGATCTTTGTTAATACTGTTAACTTTTAAAATGTGACTAATATTTATGTGGTGTTGTTTTAATTATGGTTTTTGATGGTTTTTTAATACTCTCTTAATGACACGATGTAACACATTGTGTTTGATTGTCCGTTAAACTTTTTAATATTCACGTCACTCCTTGAGCAATTTCACACAGTAATAAGTATAATGGACAAGCATTATGTCATGCAAAAACACAAATTTTTTTGGAAATTGAGGGAGCCCGCCTTAGAAATCTGAGTCAAAGCCTTTATATCCCAAACTTGAGTCATAGGTGCAACATGGATCCCTCATTTGTTAATGAGATCAAAGTGTCACATACCAAGGTCAAAGGTCATGTGAAGTAAAGTTGTAAGATAGGCGTGAAATGTAAAAATTGACCTCATTGAAAACAAACTTGTTTTGCAATGAGTTTACATGCAAACCCTCATTTGTTTATGAGTTCAAAGGTCACATATCAGTGGTCAAAGGTCATTGAGGCCTATCATTCACACCGTGATGGCAGGCAACACAAGCGGTCCGAGGACCGATGTATTTTTTGCTAAACATGACCGCAAGGATTAACGATTACATAAAGCCTTAGATCCAATATTCGTTTGCATTTTTTGACGACAGGGATCATCCGTGGGGTGCATGGTACCTCCGCCCCTTGTTTCGGTGAGGTTAAATCAGTAGTATAAGCGATAGCAATCAGAACGGTATAATTTACATATACGATTGATATATTGTTTTTGAATGTTAAACTACTTAGTTTTACCAGGTAGACCAGGATGAAAATATTATTCCTTTCTCTAGAGAGGGCCCAGCCAATGCAAGTGTTGAAAAAAAACTGGCACTCTTACCAATTAACTCAACGCCAGGTATTGTAGAGAAGTGCATAGATATCATATATGTATTCATTTGATAAAGCATTCACATCAGAACTGGACTAGCGTCCTTTTCTAGCTTTATGGCCTTTTCTGGTTGTTGCGCGGTGGTTTTGTTTGGGTGGTAGGAAGGTTGGGGTTAGCTAGATTGAAAGCAAAGTTTGATCATAAGTTCACACGCTTTTTATATGAAAGATCAGTTTGGTTGTTAAGATGTTCCACATGGTGTGATGATGCAAATACTTAAGCATGGCAGGTTTCCTTAAAGGGGGAAATATGGTCAAGATTTTTGTCAAGCTCAGTTGACTTACATGTCATAATAATATGTACATACATCACGAATTCCCGAAAAGAATAATGCCCATTTGATGTAAAATTAACAAAATAGAGGCCATTTTAATTTTTGCTTTTTTTGACATACGAAGAAAACGAGGCGGATTTTTCGCCACTGCTTCCAGTATCAAAAGCGCCCAACTCGTGAACGTCAAAGTGATGACCAAAACATCGTGTGACTCGAATTGTTATTGCCTACAGCTGTTATTGATGGTTAATGAAAGTATAATAAATTAGAAAAAAGTTCAGAATGACATATTTTGGTTTCATTGCGTTGTGTTTAATTATTAGTTGAAGTGGCAAACTGTGATATGAGGTCACACGACGTAAATTATGGATGGTCATCACTTTTGACGTCACCATTTGCCTGCTATGTGGATTTGTCTGAATCGTTTTCGAGTAAGTTATTGGGCGGGAAATTAAAAGGGCAAAAGACTCAACAATGTGACCAATTTTTCACTTATTTTGATTTATATGTAATCTCGTTTACTTACGCTTTCCATCCATACCAAATTTTTTTCCAAATATTTCAGAATCATGACATATTTCCGTTTAAAATAAGGCCCTTTTTGCCTTGTAATGCTATTTGTGGTTAATTATGAACTTTAACACGACAAAGCTCACGCCAAACTTACAGGGTTTGATTATGTCATTATAAAGTTTGGCTCACTTTATATAAGCTGTGGTATAAACTGACCCCTCTAACCCATAAATGTTGAAGCACATTTTGTTTCAATGTGCTTTGAAGACCACCCGACATTGATTGGCAGGGAAGGGTTGGTGTCAAGTGTTTAGGGTTGGTTCAATCTTTGCATGCTATTCAGTGGGCGTTGTTTATCTGTTAAACAAGAATTTGATTGATTAGTCAAAGCTCCGCCCATCCATTACTGGTAAATGATGTAGTGCTGCAGCATTACGCGGTGTAATCGAATATGTGACATGCGCAAACGTCACGTTTATAGTGCCCATCCATGCATTTCGCGTTGGAACGCAAATGCAATTTACGCAGCGTGACGATCACCGCGCGATGACTTTGGTGCCTTGGATTGAAACATTTTGTTTTTAGGGGTGCAATTATTTAAATGAATAAAGAGAATGATGTTAGAATATTTTTGACAAATAAATTAAGTCGATAAAAAGCAAAAATTACACATTTCTAAATAAGAATGAGAATAAAAGACAAGATTTTTTGTGCGCCGGCATCCACCACTCAAAATATTGGATGCCCATCCATTATGACACCATCTAAGATGGCTAAAACAAAAATTCTCATCTTTTATTCTCTAATTAAAGGTTAAGGTAGAAAGATCCTAATCAAAATGTTTTTTCCTTAAAGAAATCAATTTTCTGTTTTGTCCAGTTTTTAGTAATTTCAACCATGAAAAATCCAAAAATGCTAATTACCATATTTTAATAATGTTTGTTTCCTTAGCAACACGTTTAGACCTTAGTTACAGATATTTTGCAAAAAACTTACAGAAATAAAAAAATGGAAACACTTTGTTCTATACAGACCAGGGAATCAAGCAAATACAACCTGTTTTACATAGGGGTTAAGGAAAGTAATATAATGGCTGCAAGAATACTGGTGATGTTAATTGACCAGTAAGTATCCAAAAACCTATTTTTGCCTATTTCTCAGTTTCTATTTTTGGACCAAAGTGTCTCCACTTTTGTTTCTTCAAATAAATTGCCATTTGCCAGAGTTGTTCATTAGATGATACTGCTTGTACTGACGTTTTTTATTTTTTAAAAGTCTACCCCGATTTGGAGTTATTAGCATTAGACATATTAATGAGCTGTGAAATTCATGTAATTTTCATATTTTTGAATATTAATCAAATCTTTTCATAAATTAGAAAAAATAAAATCGTCAGTACAAGGCAAATTGTGTAATTATCATAAATACCAAGTTTTATGTTGATAGGTTGTACACTTTGGTCAAGAGAACGCATCAAAATTTCTTCAAAATTGCAACCATTGGTGGCCATATTGGATTTCTCATTTACATAAAATATTCAGAAAGTGTCGGATTGCACATAATCCCACATATACCTTAATATTATGTATGAAAAGACATGAAAAATGTTTAAATTAAGACTTTAGTTTGATTAGGATCTTTCTACCTTAAGGCCTTCAATGCAATAAAAAATTACCACAGGTGTGCCAACTAATTTTGACCAGAATTGTAGTTTAACACCTGAGCCAATCTGAAAATTCCAACTTGTAAGATTTCATGTTTTGCTTAAGAAATTAGTCATTTATTGAATAAACTGCTTGTTTCAGTTCTTGTAAAATAGTATTATAAAACAAGTTTTGATCATGAATGAATGATTGCTGTGCTGTACCAACATTTTAAAGGAATTATACAGTGTCAGATATGGCACAGTTACAACTTGAATATGCATTGGTAATTGAATAGAGTGGTTTAAAGGTGCTTGTGATTTATGTGTATTGTGTTTTTTACTTGATATGAGAGCCTGGCACTTGCACATACACCCATCAAGTACCGTGGGAAACATACTTGAGGTTTTGATAGTAGACGCAATAATGCACGTTGCAAAGCCCCATTCAATACTGTGCTAATATTGATGGTTAACCACTAAAACTGTGTTTTTTTGTTTATATCTTGGGAATTAAATGGATTTGAGGGCTAAAATTTCAGGATGACAATGAGAAAAATCCGGCCTTTCATCTGATATCAAACTCGATACTAATTCCGGGTAAATCAGGGGCGTCCCAAAGATGATCGGAACACGTACCTTTAAGAAGGTGTTGTTTACACACAGCTGCACAATCAGTAGTGGCCTACTGGGGTAGTTGCTCCCTTGGCTCAAAATAAAAGAAATACCAACTTTGGCTTAAATTTAGGCCAAATTGATGTAAATTGAGCTAATTTTTGCATGGTTTCTGTGCATTTAGCACTTGATGGAGCAGTCCCTTGCTTGATTTTGGAACTCTGCTCCACCTGGCTTTGATCACCATTGATATTCAGTAACAATGTGTCCAGGTTTAGTGTAGGTTTTATGCATTAGGATTGGGTTTAGTGTAACTTAAGTGCTAGAGTTAGTATGTAGATTCTGTAGGTTAGGGTTTTTAGTTGTAGTTTTGGTTTCATACAGTTAGGATTACGGTGCAGTATACGGTTACCAACTATGCATAGTCATGGCATTACTAAATGCCAGAACACATGTCTGCAAGAAGATGTGGGATAACAAGCTTGACAATTAGCAGAAAAGATGGCTTCATCATTATTTTTTTATTTATTTTTTTTAGGTTCATTTGGACACCCTCTTGACATCCTCTCCAAAGTTCCTTTGGAGGAAAATGTTACATCTGAATCTGAAAGTTTCTGAACAGATTGGACATCAAAATAAAATGGCAATATAGAAGGTATTTCATCAAAACAAAACTAGGGTTACCACCAATTTATTTTGGGATTCTTCCCTTGGTTTGTATCTGGTTCAAAGTTCAAAGGCAATCCGTCTATACTGCCATAGGCAGTTGACCAAATTTCAATCATATAGAACATTCTGACAATTATGGTTGAATTTCTTTAATATGAATTTTCAACTATATAAGACTTAAAGGTCCATGACCTGATCGCTAATAGCCTCGTCCCTAGTTCAACATTTTGGTGTCAGAAGAAAGCTGCTATTTTTCTCATCTAGTGTGAAATCTTAGGACTAAAAGATGGTTTGGATTGGATGCTATAAGTGAACATGTATTCCATTTTACCGGATGAGACTGGTATTATAGCTTAAACTTTGTGTTTTACATGTAAACAAGCAACAACTCAATTTTACCCATTATTGTTTTGAGAATCTTCCGTCCTATATTACTATACACATGCCGGAAACCCAATAAAACAACACTTCTCAATTATCTACGATCTCTCGAAACTTTGGTGTCCAAATACTTCCACCACTTTGGATCAATCCCCCGTAACTTTCATTGAATTTTAAACAGAACGCATTCCTAATGCAGTTTATGTCTGTGCACCCTGGTAACGAGACAGTATTAAGCTGCATGCGCACACGATCCCACTAGGCTAAACCCACTTTGGTAGTCATCGCTGGCCCGCCATGTTCGTCAAATAATTAGAGAATAAAAGATAGGAATTGTTGTTTTGCCTATCTAATATCGTGTCATATTGGATGGGCAGTCCAATATTTTTATCGTAGTGGATACCGGCGTCTCATTCTTATTTAGTTGTGGTTATTTTAATCACCACAAATAATTTCAATAATATTAGTTAAAAGGGCAAAAATATTCCCCCGCTGTCAAAAATGAACCAACCCGTACCAGCTGCGTGTACTGCGTAACCTTATACACGCGCGCGTAAACACTTGCGCGACGGCGCACTATCTAATATCGTCTCATATAAGATAGGCAACAACCAATGATATTGCCTGTTTGCTTACTAAATCCCGCCCACTGAATAAGAATACGGCATAATGCCACGTGAGGGCCAAAGATTCAGGCTAATTATGTACCCCGGAAGTACCTAGCGTGTGCACAATTTCCGGTCATGTCAATTTTGCATCAATCGTGTCAAGGACGCGTTTGTTTTTATTTACCTTGCGAGATGGCTAATTCTTCTGCTGTTGGGAGTAGATTTCCAACGATAAATGGATTTATTAAAGGTGTGGATAGTGCCCACACCAGAGTACCGCTGTTGGAGTAAAGATTTTCAGGTCAGTTAAATCATGGAGTTATAACTAGGTAATCGCTTGATCCAGTGTCACTGTGACTCAGTACAGTAGCATGGCCATGGCAGCATGGCATGGTACATAACTTCATGAACTTGTACTTAAACTTGAGCAACTCGCGGAAATCTTGAAGTTGAAACAATTTTTTGTTGACGCCCGCCACGAAGACGGAGATAATTAACAAACTGAATCTGAAGAGGTGTAGACAGGGGATTGTTATTTTTGACAAAGACAATATTGGCCCAAGTCATGAACTGGCCAAGCTAAAGTAAACGTGTATAGTAATATATAGGACACAAGATTCTCAAAACATAATAATGATAAAATTGGATCCTTGTTTTCGCCCAATACCCAAATTTATTGGTCTCGCTATGAGTTTTAAAATATTGGGCTCGACTGCGTCTCGCCCAATATTTTTTTCAACTCATAGCTTGACCAATAAATTTGGGTATTGGACTTAAAGAATCCAATTTTATACCAAAATGGACTTTGTTGCACTCACACAATGATATTAAAAATCGGACCATGATCGGGGTAACACACCTTACCACAAAAAACTGCCTAATAAGCAGTCAATAGGCAGTCGATTTGGGCTGAATCAATCCAATTTTATTACAAAATGGACTTACAACTTTGTTGCACTCACACAATGATATTAAAAATCGGACCATGATCGGGGTAACACACCTATAAAAGGTGGGAAAAAAACATGACATTCTCAAAGGGCCCTCTTTATGTGAATTGTCAAATTCAAACTAAAATTACAAACTTTCAATTGGTAGGCCTACCTAAAATGTTTCCAATAACAGTGGGATTTAGAAGTGTGTGGCATGACACACATAAGGCCTACATATGTAGCTAACATTTGCAGCGACTGTGAACTTAAATTGTTGGATCATGATCAATTCATCACATTCCCTGTCAATCTCAGTCAATATATGATGATATTAAACAAGGGATTTGCTCCAACTTCTCCCTTTTCTACCTTAAAATATTATCCCTGACTCTCCAAATGTTCACTCAAAGCTGCAACGCTGAAAACATCATGTGTTACTTCCTCAAAAGGTCATGACCTGTGTCAATGTACAGGATATGCATGTTGGATTCTTTGAAAGGAGTTCAAACTTTTCCAAGTGTGTTTGTTCTCGAAATGCAAACAACGGTGCTTAAAATGTATTTATTTATAGTTGTGTTCTTGGTGAAGATTAATTGGGATATCTTTTTTTTCTTATTGGTAATATTTTGGTGGAAAAGGAAACTCTACAATTCTTTTGTGCCAAACAATTAAATCTATACTCCTGAAAATATCAGCACAATTTTGGGGCAGGGGGCGGCGGTGGGGGGGGGGGGTGAGGCAGCAGGTTGCCCCCCTGGACGGTTCGGCTGGGAAAGAAAAAAAAAAAATTGCAAACAAAAATCCATGTAACTCCAGCGTTTTTTAGCCCTCTGTCGGTGGGGAAATTGGCCTTTTGACAACCCTGAGAGGGAAAAAATTCCCAAGGACGGGAAAAATTTACCCCCTCAGACCGGGCAGGCCCGATACAGCCACTGGGAAAGGGTATCAGAAATTTAAATTGATAGGAATATGGGCAAAGTATAGCCATTTTAAAAGGGGTATTCTATACAAAAATTTCTCCTCCAATAAGGCTGTCAATACACCCGGGGGTAAAAAAATCAGCTTCACTGATGGTAGGGGCTCTATTTGAAGTGGTACACAGATTAGGCCCCTCCCAAACATTACAATTACCGAATTAAAAGGGTATCCCTTGCTGAAAAATTACAAATCCCTCTTCCTGCAAATCAATTACCCGGCCAGATTCACTCGTCACTAGCCCAAGTCACCCATTCACTGGAGGTCCCACGGGGGCGAAAGGACCTCTAATAGCCACAAATAGGCTTGATTTTGCATGTTTTGCATAAACCCTGAGGGGCTGCGCCCGAAAAGCGCCCCTAAGATAGGCCACTGGAATTTGTACGTCAATGATATTCTTCCTAAAGTGGTTTATTGAGGCACTGGCATGGTAAAAGTAAAGGTAATAACAAAGCATCTTCTCAAAACCAATACCAATATGTAAGCCTATAAGGTTTTTTCAACAATGAAAAAGTGTGATTAATAGGTGCAGAAAAAAATTCTCTGGATGTGTATGGAATGACCATTCCATGAGAAGTTTTCTCACCTGGCCACCTATTACATTACACTTTAAGAGTTACTTTGAAAAATTAAAGGTCCCTACTCTGAAAAACTAAACCTGGTTTAAACCCAGGTCTAAAAGTGTTAGACTCCTTTTAAGAATACCGGCCAAAGTGAAGAAAAACACTAAAGGCTGGTATTCTGAACGGGAGTCTAACTTTAAACCTGGGTTTTAAACCAGGGTTAGCTACCCATGAGTGGACTTTTTTCTTTCAACAAATACTGTGAAAAGTTGTTAAAATCTAAGGCGGTGTGAAAATTCCATGTCGGCCCACATCTATTTTCTCACCCATTGCAGCACAATTGTAGAGTATGTTGGAAGGAACAAAGGTTCACTCAGTGGTACTAACCCAGTTTAAACCAGGTCTAAAGTAAGAATCCCTTTCCAGAATACCAAGCCCATGACTTAAATCCTTGATGAAGTTATACTTATGTACAGAGATAAAAACATGGAAATGTGGCCACTGGGATCAAAGGAAAAAAAATTGCATTTGATTATGTTACTTCGCAGAGTAAAGTAAACCATTTTCCACGATAAATAATAATATTTTTATACCATTTATTGGGTATGGCAACTGTAAAGGTTGCACATTTTCATGAAAATGAATAAAAATGCCATCTCAATTTCTTTTCTTGAATATCAGTGTTCAAGGGACATACACTATGCTACATTGACTTCAAGCAAAAATAATGAGTGTTATGGTTAAGTAATCCACCTGGTTTCAGCGGGACAAGCATTCAGATTCCCCTTTGTTTTTATTTCGAACTTCAGAGTGCAATGCAGATGAAAAGATGTCAGGCGTATAGACTTGTTATCCCCGCCCAGTTTAGGGTAGACGTTTCACATGAGTAAGTCCCAAGGTAGCAAATGAGGTTATTGCACTTGATTCCGTTGTGCTTTCATGATTGGTATTTCAGTTGTTCTATATGAAAACGTCTTCCCAGGTTGGATTGAGCTGGCCTCGTTCGCGATTAAAATAAACTTTATGAGGTTCTACTGTGAGTTCAATAATTTTGGCTGTATATTTCATCATTTAATGAAAAAGAAACTAATGTGACCACAAACTCATGGTGGATTCTTGCTTGTTAAGCCTGTGACCCTAATATTTTTGTTCAAAACCAAGATCCATAACTTATGCTGGACCTCATTTCTATTCAATTTACCACCCTGTATTTAGAAATACAAACAAGGGGTCTAGCGACTATGCTAACAACACAGTAAATTGAATCCAAATTGTACCGCAGCAAGTTACTGTAAGTTAATTTTTGTGTATGCATAAAGATGTTGGTCACCGGCTGTGCAACCAACTTTCTTTCAATGATTTTTTTGTTTCATCTTTGTTTTCCTTTTCGAAAAATTATGACTATACTGTCAAAGTTAATTGAACGCACAGCGAAGCCTCAAGGTTTTTTATTTATTCTGAAAGAGGACAAGTATCGTGTGCTTTGCGTCATGAAAAAAGAGCTCATCTTAATCGGGTGATGAGCACCTGAAATCTTCAAAAAAAAACGTCAGCTGTATGGGTAATAACATGTGCTCCTGTACTTCCAGATAAAAGAATTTGAAGTGCTTTTATCCTCTGCATACCAAGCAGATTTACTGGATATCAACAGTGCTATGATTTTGCTCGAGTCAATGCAGCGTGATGTACATATACTGGTCACTGATATTTAAGGGGGAAAAGAAATTGTGAGAATATTATTCATTTTCAAGTCAAATGGGCAAAACTTTTTCATTTGACTACCCCCAGAGTATTGAAAGGTATAATTATGTTTTCAGGCACCAATATTCTGTCATCATCGTAAATTTTCGTATCGATTAGACAATAAAAAGATTTCTTAACATTGTACATGCTGCATAAATGTCTTAAGTGAGAGAAAATCAGGCATTTCCTTAATATTTCATATAAAACATAGGCCAATTTCGTATTTGCTCCTATACGAAATTAGAAATTACGCTATTTTTGTACCAAGAAATATTTTAAATCACTTATCCTTTCAGATGTTTATATTTTTTATGGAAATCTTTACATCAGGTCACAAATCAGTTTAATAAAAAGATTTCTTAATTGACTATGCCTGCATAAATGTTCCTTAAGTTATGAAAATAAGGAGATTTAAATTATTTAGGACACCTGAAATGTAAAATCTCTTTTTGCACCTTACCAACTTAATACAATAGTATACAATAAAGTCATAACGGCAATTAATGGATAGGGTAACAGAACTTTTTTTCTCATGTCTTATATACACTTATTAAAATAAGACTATTACGTAACTATTAATAAAATTATGTTAGATTTTTGCATGAACTACCCCAACTTTTTTAAATCGATCAGTCCGTTGGTACCTGACCTTTGATTGGCCGAGCAGTGCGTATTGTATCCCCGTTGACGCCTACGCACGGTACCATGTGACATCGTCTCATACCACACTGCTAAGAACCAATAAATTGCGTAAACAATCCCAAATGTTTAAGAATTTTTTGACCAATGTACTGTGTGAGTTGTGGCACATATTAGCCTGTTCAGACCGAAATCAACCGCCAATTTTAGCATCACGACAATCCGTGCATTATTGTCTGTTTTATACTATACTTTTATTACACAGCGCTCACAATTGAATTCATACCTCTTGTGCCCTAGAAAAGTTATAGGGGCTTCACTGTTTAGCCATCGCTGCTGTCAAAGTTTATGCTCAAATTCGCGGAACTTTCACTACTCAGTAGCTCATGGTGGTTTTTGTATGCAATATCTGTCCAGAGCTAAACTCTTCAGAATTCACCAATTGACGGTCCGGAACAATATTTGTTTTGGTACATATTTCCCACTGACGCCGAAAAAGCTTAAATGGCCACGCCCCTTTTTGGGTGGTCACCACGGCCCCTTTGAGAAGCGATTACTACTACGACTGTATCTCAGAACCGTTGGACCTAGAAGTTTAATAGTCCACTCAAAATGTGCGGAATTGCCACATTTTGGGGGGTGGGGGGGGTCAGTAAACATATTTTTATATCCAAAAGTCAAAGGTTTTTAAGGTATTTGCGTCAAAACTAGTTCACCATATTGGCACATTATCACTTATGAATGAATTCATAAGGTTTTCATCCCAAATAGGAAGGATTCACCATACACCTTGGATTTTGCTCTAACTCTCCTCATCAGGATAATTTTTGGGGTTAGCTAAGGTAGGTCCAGCAAAAATGAAATTCAGAGTCCTTTTCTTCTTAATGGCCGCCCAATCAAAATTTGTACGTTGCAAAATTGGGGTAATATTAGGTGAAAACCGTGGATTTGTAAGTGCTTGTTATAACCTTGTCTTTGCTCCACAACTCATCAGTTATGGGCCCCTATGAAGTTGTTATTTGCACGAGCTAATTGACCCTTTTTTGGATTTCAACTGAGATACTAATCAGTCACATTTTAATGTTACTCCCTTCGTTTTCATTGGGAGGTGTCACAAATGGCCCATCGTAGAGTGGAAATATATTGTTATTCCATTTTAAGTGACCTAAGTTAAAGGTGCAACGAGAGATTTTGAGGCCACCAAATATTGTGGTCATAATAGGTAATTTCATGTGTAGATATGCCTCATAGATTTCTTATTCTTACCTTGGATTGGACTACATAAATGTCTAAAAGAGAAAAAGGTGATTTCGATTTGCTCATATTTCAATATGAAAACATGGCTGAATTTCGTATTTGCTCCTATAAGAAATTTAGAAAGTTTTAAAATTTTTTTGTCCCAAAGAATCATTTCTCAGCTTAATCCTTCCAGATGGGATTATTTGATGGAAGATTTGCATCAGGACAAAATCAGTACGTTCATTTTTTTAGGACACCCTGAATAGGTGAAATCGCTCGTTGAACCTTTAATGTTAAGTTAAGTCCCTTCAGCAGCAGCAAGTTAAATGCTGCTGAAGGTCTTTAATTGATCTAAAAGCACTAACTACATGCTTGTGACCATGAACAGGCAAAAACGGATCCATGAAAAATCATTTAAAAATAACTTAGACGGCACGCCCCGCATGAGAATATAGCGACTTCTGATGTGTATTTTATCCCCCTGGCTTGAAAAGCAGAGGGGGGAATATTGCGAGGGTGCGAATGTCCTTCTGTTTTTAATTTGTGTTCCCAGTTGGTTAGGTTTTGGTTTTAGGTTAAGGTTTTGGTTAGGTTTCGATTTCTTGGGTCCTCCTTTGGAAAATTTGAAGTTCCGATTTAAACCCGACTTTGGGTTAAAGCACAATAGGGGTTCCTTCAGAGATTATGCAGGTCATCTGAGGTTATGTTCCAGACTGCCATCTTTCCGGGGATGACCAAATTTCTTTCTTATTTTTTCATTTGTAGGGCCTAATGGCCTAATTGTAAGGGTAAAAGCCGCTGAAGGATCTTTAAATAATCTAAATGGACTAACTACATATGCCGGTTCCAGGCTAAACATTTCATGATCCTTAAAAGTTGGGCCCCCTTTTTGTGGCTCAAATGCAAAAGTACCGCTAAAATTACCCAATTTCTTACGCCGCACTACCTTGGTGGAGCAACAATTGAGGAGGGCACCCCCCCCCCACACAACACACAATAAATCAACAAAAAAAAGAGGGGAGCCAAAAATTGGGAGGAAAAAAGGAAGAGAAAAAAGAGATAGAAAAAAAAAGGGAAGAAGAAAAGGGAAAGACTCAGTACACAGATTAAAATCAAGCGAACGAGTATCGCTCCCCTCTGTCCCTCCGCTCCTATTATCCCCTTTCGCTCAGATAAATTTGTGAATAAGAGAACGCACCGGGGCAGGTGTGACTACGGCCAATGAAACGGGGACATTTGTTGCTCTGAACCACTACTTTTAGCATCTAAATTGGCACAACCCAGGACCTTAAACGGGAGCCCGCCCCTCATTCAAGTACAGAATCGGGAAAATCTCTTGATTTCTAAAAAATGCACGGTGTGTCACGCATATATAATTACCCAATTTTTTCACTGTCACAAAATTTTTACGGCCTGCCGTTTGAGAACGGAAAGGCACTAATGATTTTCTGTTTGTGACCTACCTTTAGTTACCCTAACAATTATCCCTGAGAGGTTAGAGCAAAATCCAAAGTCTATGTATGGTGAATTCCCTTCCTGTTTGGCATGAAAACCTTTATGAATTCATCTCATAAATGTGTAATAGTGCGTGACTATGATTAATCATTTTTTGACAATTTATCTTAAAACCTTTGACCTATTGATATAAAAATTTATTACTGAAACCCTCTAATGTGGCCATTCCGCACATTATGAGTGGCTCTCCCAACCTTCTAGGTCCAACGTTTCTGTAGGTACAGTCAGTAGTAAACTTCGCTCAAAAGGGCTGTGACCCCCCAAAGGGGCATGGCCATTGCAGCTATTTCGGCGTCAGAGGGGATTATGTTACCAACCAATCTTGTTCCTGGACCTTCAATTAGTGGATTCCTTGAAGATTTTAGTCTCTGGACATATCAAGCAACAAAACCACCATGAGCTCCTAGAGTACACACGATCTAGGATGTTTTCTTTCTTCAGGGTTGCAAAATTTTAAAGTAAAATGTCATTCGTAAGATAGCGGTGCTTTTCATTTATTAGACCATGTCCAGGTTCATATCAGAACTATCAATTCCTTAAAATAACCCGTGCACAGCGATGGTACATTCACTCTAACATTTTCGTCTGAGTAACGGCCGGAGGACCGCTATATTCATGATGCCGTAATAGAAAAGCGATTTGACCTATGTACTGGAACTTTCTGTCAATCAAGTCCCAGCTTTCCTTAAATGGTATGCCAAACAAAGGGATCGATGGACCTTGGGAAGGTACGTGGTTGATGTTATATGTAAATAACCTTCCTGATGGCCAAAATACACACTCACCCAGTTACTGCATGTTTTGGCCGTGTTTACTCAAGTGGGGCAGTAACTCGTCGCGTTTATTTCCGAGGCTGTCACATGGCTAACATTATCCATACGGTTAACAGGTAAGGTGGGTTAGGGGACACAATAATCCAGTTCAGTGTGGTACAGGGTCATGGCGATTTTGCCGTGGAGATAACTGCACGATGATGTTAATTATCAGTGTATACATTGCATGTTATGGCCTCATGATTTTTTATGTCGCCTGCCGAAGTTGTTGTCCGCCTGCCTAAGGCAGAAAGACACATAGGGATCACATTGTCACACTGTTGATGTCTTGTTGTTTTGTCCCTGTTGTTGATGTCTGTTGTTGATGTCTGTTGGTTGATGTCTTTTGGTGGTGAAAAAGGTAATATTTCCTGTAATATTTCGCATACTTAGATGATTTAAACCCAACCTTGATTCATAGATGGCCAAAAAAAAAAAAAAACAAAAAAAAAACTAAAAAAAAAAAAAAAAAAAAAAAAAAAAAAAAACATGGGATCCCTCATTGCTGATGATGCAAAGGTCACATACCAAGGTCAAAGGTCATGTGGAGGTCCAAGTTGGAAGATGGACTTGAATTGTAAATTGACCTAAATTTGAAAAGTTGAAGTTCATTGGAACCAATGGAAACCAAACTTGAGTCATAGGTGGCAAACATTGGATCCCTCATTTGTTGATCCCGTCAAAGGTCACATGCAAAGGTCAAATGTCATTTATGCGTCCTATCATTACAAACCGCGACAGCAGGCAACGCATGCTGTCCGAACTGATTTGTTTTTGGATTGTCACCAGGCTAATATACTAATATTGTGTAACATAAAGAGACAGGGAAATTGGAAGTAGTTAGTGTCTGTATTGTAAAAGGTTAAGCACATAATGCAATCAGACGTTGCAATTATTTACCTTTACTTGGCATGTTCTCTCCTTTAACAATGAAGGACAAACTTCTATTGTATTTGTTATTTAGTTTCTTGTATTGCATTATTTATTAATGTTTATTTCCAATTAACAACCAGTCTGTGAATTATGCTAATATAGAGTAACAGCTATTGGGTAAAAGTGGGAACCGACCCAGTAGGTTCATTACATCATCCTTCAAGATGATTGTTTTGTTTTGGTAATAAATAATGTGAGGAGTATAAAGATAGGTTGTAAACATAATTGTGATCAGTTAGTTTTGTTGTTAGAGTTAAGAGTTAAAGTTCGGCAGTTAGAGTTAGAATATGACCATTCAAATAAAACAGAGGGGTCTATACCCGTACCGCTCAGTTTGTGTCTCTACTCATCATTTGAGAAATAATCCCTTGCACATAACCTAAACGGTTTTAGTAATTTTTAGTAACAGTTGGTAAAAAAAAATGAGGGAGGTACTATTATTAAGGGAGGGTTCTTAACAGGCAATAATGTATACACCCTCTCTTAATTCACTTCAATAGCAAATTATAATAACATCATAGCCCGAAGGTCCGCGCATCTTAATGGAACATATTTGTTGCATTTGAAAGAATGAGCCCTACATCAATGCCAAATTCAAAACTAGACGGCACAGATGTGTTTAGCAAACACGGGTATCTTCGCATGTGTCATGCAGAAAACTTTGATCTCTGGGATCGAGATACTCAACATGCACATCAGGAGCCAAAGGGCTATAAGCCCACCAAGTTTTGGCTCTGAGACTGCTTTTGGTTCTGGACTTATGGGCAGCCCCCTACCTTTTAACATTTGGCCCCCTGTATCCCCTGACCTTTGAACTTGGGATCAGATACACAAACATCACATCAGGGGGCGATAGGCCCACCAAGTTTTGGCTCTGGAGCTGCTCTGGTTCTTGAGTTATGTGTGGCCCCATACATTTTAAATGTTTGGCCCCTGTAGCCCGTGAACTTCGACCTCTGGGATTGAGATTCCCAAAAGGGCACAATCAGTGGGTTTTCAAGGGATAAAGCTGGCAAAATTTTGGCCACTGGGGCTCTTGTGGATTCTTGAGTTTATCGGTGTCCTTCAATTTTAACATTAGGCCCCCTGTAGCCCTTGACCTTTGACCTCTGGGGTCGAGATACCCAAAGGCCCCACGTCAGGGGGGCCAGGGGCTCTATAGCTTACCAAGTTTGGGCCCCGAGGCTGCTTGTGGTTATTGGGTTATGAGTTGTCCGTTGCAAGCGTCTTGAGGAGAAGGAGAAGAAAAGGAAACGTTAAACAGCCACGAGCACATATATTCGCAGTTATACTAACATGCGAATATAACTAGACGCCACAAGTTGTGTTTAGCAAAAACGGGAGGAATATTCGCTTAGCATGCAGAAAACTTTGATATCTGGGGTCGAGATATCCAAAAACGGCACATCCAGGCCCAAGGCGTAAGCCCACCAACTTTGGGCTCTGAAGCTGATCTGGTTCTTGAGGGATTGGGTGGCACCTACAATTAACGTTTGTTCCCTGAAGCCCTTGAACTTTGACCTGTGGGATCGAGATACCCAAAAGGCACATCAAGGGTCCAAGGACTATCATCCTGCAAGATTTCAGCCCCAGGCTGCTTGTGGTTCTTGAGTTATGGTGGTCCCCTACATTTTAAACGTTTGGCCCCTATGGCCCTTACTTTGACCTCTGGAATCGAGAATACCCAAAAGGCACATCAGTCAGCATCCCAAGGCGATAAGCCTGCAAGATTTGGGCCCTGAGGGTGCTGGGTTCTTGTGACCTGGGTGGCCCCCTACATTTAAACGTTTGGCCCCCTGTAGCCCTTGAACTTTTGACCTCTGGATCGAGATACCCAAAGGCCACCTCAGCGTCCAAGGACTATCGCCGGCAATATGTTGAGCCTTGAGGCTGCTGTGGTTCTTGAGTTGGGGGGTGGCCCCTACATTTTACCGTTTGGCCCCCTGTAGCACTTGAACTTTGACCCCTTAGATCGAGATATCCAAAAGGCACATCAGGGGTTCAAGGTCTATCAGCCTGCTCAATTTGGGCTCTGAGGCTGCTTTGTTTCTTGTTTTGAGTGTCCCTAGATTTTTTAACATTTGGCCCCATGTATCCCTTGACTTTGACCTCTGGGGTCGAGATACCCAAAAGGCACATCATGGTCCTCATGGGTCTATCATCTACCAGTTTGGGCCCCGAGGCTGCTTTGGTTCTTGAGTTATGGTGTTCGTTGCAAGCGTCTTGAGGAGAAGGAAAGAAAGACTAAGAAGGAAACTTAACAGCACGGGCACAATATATATGCATGTTATACATGCGAAAATAACTAGACCCACAGTTGTGTTTAGCCAACACGGGTATATTCGCATGTTACATGGAGCAATGTGGACCCTTAGATCTCTGTGGTTCGAGATACCCAACATACACATTAGGGTTCAGGGAGCAATAAGCCCACAAAGTTTGAGCTGTGAAGCTCCTGTGTTCTTGACTTATGGACGGTCCCTATATTGGCCCCCTGGACGAGATACCCAAAACGCCATCCGAGGCTAAAAGCGGCATACCACCATGTTGGCTCTGGCTGCTTTGGTTCTTTGACTTATGGCAGGCCCCTTTGAATATACCTTGCACTTTTGCCTCTGGATCGGATTCCCAAAATTCACATCAAGGCCCAGGGGCTATCTGTTAACACAAGTTTGGGCTCTGATAACTGCGCTGGTTCTTGATTTATGTGGCACTTACATTTTAAAACGTTTGTCCCTTTGGCCCTTGAACTTTGACCTCTGATCGAGATAACCCCAACATGCAACACCAAGGTACCCAAGGGCTATAAGTCCCCACCCATTTGGGCTCTTGCGCTGCCTTTGGTTCTTGATTTAATGGTGCGGCCCCTTACAGTTTCCATTTGGCCCCTCTATCTCTTGGAACTTTGGACCTTCTGGGATCGAGATAAACCCAAAATGCACACCAGGAACCCAAGGCTATACGCCCACCAGGTTGGGGGCCTCTGCGGCTGCCTTGGTTTCTTGAGATATGGGTTGCCCCTATAATTTTAACTTTGGCCCCCTGTGCCCTTGAACTTTTTGGCCTGGGAATCGAGATACCAAAAGGCACATCAGGGATCAAAGGGCTATAAGCCAGCAAAATTTGAGCCCCGAGGCTGCTGTTGTTCTTGAGATATGGGGTGGCCCCTTTTGTAAGTTGACAATGTTTTGGGCCCCTTACCCAATTTACTTTGACCTCTGGATCGAGATACCCAAAAAGCACATCATGGGTTCCAAGGGAGCTTGTAAATTTGGGCTCTGATGGCTGCTGGTGGTTCGGTGTTAAAGTTAAAGGGTGTCCCTAGTTTTTTTAACTTTTGGCCCCTGTAGCCTTGACCTCTGGGTCGATATACCCACAAGGCACATCAGGGGCCCATGGGCTATAAGCCTACCAAGTATGGGCCCCGAGGCTGCTATGGCTCTTGAGTTATGGGTGTCCGTTGCCCAAGCGTCTTGAGGAGAAGGAGAAGAAGAAGGAAACTTAACAGCACGGGCACAATAGTATTCTGAATGTTCCACTTCCGTAATCAAGAAAGACAACAGAAGGAAACTTACAGCAACGAGCCCACAAGATATTCTGCCTGTAACTGCGAATATCAGTAAGAAGACACTTAACAGCACAAGCACATATATTCGCTGTTACACTGCGAATATAAAGGGAACTTAACAGCACGAGCAAAATATATTCGCATGTTACGTCAAATAAACATCACAAGGACAATATACTTGCATGTTACACAGCAAATATAAAAGGGACAGTTAGCTCAAAAAGGCATTTTTGAGATTTTTTCCAAAATATACAAATGTCCAGGGATGAGATTTTTTACAGTGCATTCAGTTGAACCGTTTGTTATTTGCTAGGAGTAAGTAACTACTAAGTCGAGAATATTTGAGAGGAACTTTAAAACCACTCTAGCTAAACTGATTTCTTCTTTGTTTTAGCAATAAAATTATTATTATTGTGTTTCCTTACACCTCCATTTGTTGAGGGATGTTTGATGATTGGAGAACATGAAGTTTTCTCATGGTGTCCCAGCTTTTGCACTTATCAAAGAAGATTTGTCCAATTTTTTTAGTTGCTTATTTATTAATTAAGCGAGTCTTCACTGCTACTTTAAACCAGAACATTCAATTACAACGTGAGGAAGATACATGAAACGTTTTCATGGTGACGACAATGCTATTGTTCCGTCTAAATCATAGGACCCAGTGTATATACAGAACTTTATTTCAGTCATCTTTCAGAAAAATATTTCACAAATGTTATCGTAGTGAACTGACTTAATAAAATCTCATGTCGAATTTGATATGAAATAATTATTGGCGGTTGCAACTGAGTATTTATGCAAGTGGGTTTAGATACCATCCACATCACATTTTAAAAATCCCTCCTCTATTAGCAATTGTGCTGGTGAGACCTAGTGTAAGGAATTTTTTCATGTGAATTTCATTTCTTTGCTTCAACAATCACGACAATTGTGGCAGTAAAACTTTCTCAAATGTATCGTTTTTTTTCATTCACTAGTAATACAGCCTAGACTGGTTCCCCCATCTCTGCTCTGTCAGCTGGGTTTTGAGTGCCCACTTGGTTGAAAGATAAGTCTAAAAATAACATGTTGAAACTTTTCAGCTTGCCACCCCAGTGGGAACCCATTGTAGGGGCGGCCAAGAATCACATTTCAGACGTCGCCATTGGTTTAACACGTACAAGCGAAATCTCAACCAAAAATTCTGCACTTTTTTTATATGTTGTCAAGCATATTTTTCTTATTCTAAACCGTTGGATTTGAAGAATACTCCACTCTAAGGGTTGTTCTGAATTTGGTTTATTCATAACGAACGAGGATGAGTCATATTTAGGTCATGGGAACACACCATGACTGACCCACATCAACACTCAAATTGGTTTGTGTTGCACTCCGTTGTTGTAATTTCGTTTGACTTTTTGGTGAATGCTATAATGAAAATGAGGCTTGCCGCCACCGCCTGCAGTGGACATGCTGGTTAACCCCGCCCTCCTATTATAACCAGCCAACAAGTCCACAGAACGCGAATTACAAAGGCCTCCGTGTAATTAACACAAATAGGGATTGGGAGTACTCGCAGAGACTGTCCGAATATGTAGGGAACGTGTCTCCAGCCAGTATCGATTCACGTAACGTGACCGCAAGCCTTGCGCACATCTCGCTTAATTTTGAGTGCTAATCCCTGGGACCAAAGATACCACTTTAACAGGTGGTGTCAATGGCACGCGCCTTATAGGTCTCGTCTTTTCGATTTAATACGCGACCGCAGCTAATTGAACAGCTCCTTTTGTCAATAGCTGACTTATGCTCGTGGTGGGTTTCAACTTCGTACTTTGGGGGGCGAAGGTGTTCTCTCATCTTTTTTTCACCTACTGTTTCTTAGAGCGTATCAGAGGTTTCAAGTCCCACAAATAAACAATAACATAAAGAAGACGGGGAAGGGAACTGATAAATCAAAATCTGTCCTTGTGCGATTTTTCCCTCCTCGTTTTTTGTTTGTTGTTGGTTGATTGGTGTAGTATTTTTCCTCCTTTTTTGAGGCGGCCTGAATCATTCTGAAGATACATAGGGACCTTCATCAATCAAACTGCAGTGCAACACAAGCACCGGCTCTCCATTTAACAAAGCCCAGTGGTGTCTATTCCTCCCGAAAACTGAATATTCCCAGCGCTATACAAGTGTCTGACGAAATCTTTCCCCAATTCAGCTCAATTTCAATGTTACAGCTAGCGCGTCCACCCACATGACCCCCAAGTCATCCATGTGAACAGGTAATTAAATTGCCTGTTCAAATGGGTCCATTAGTAACTTATCATAGTTGCACGGTTCCTAAAAATAGGTGCAAGCCACATACCTCTAAATTTCAGGGCTTTAAAAATGCATCCTTAGGATGTAGTTATTGACCAATCCGAAATAGATTTCAAATTAAATCCTATTAAAATTTTTAAACATTTTTAAACATTATTCATCATATTATATTTTAATTAAAATATAATATGATTTAATTTTAATTTTGAAAAAGCTTTTAACATCATAGAATCTAAAAAACATTGTTTGTCACTACCACAATCTAAGATTACATTCCAAATCCTTGAATTTAGGGTTATAATCGCCATCTTTCTTTGATTTCAATTTCCATTTCCTTCCCTATCGCCTTTATGTGAACAATGATGGCTCATAACTTAGACTCTTCCAAAAATAACAAAATCATTCCCCAGCATTTGCTGCTTGCCTCACCTGTTTTGAGAACGGGAGGCATCTGACCAAAGCGAAAGCCCGGTCCCTCCCGTACCCCTAACCACAGGCCCGTACACACGTGGGGGAGGGGGGATAAGGTCTCCCCTTTTTAATAAAAAGACCATCTTTAGAGAAATTTTTTTTTGACTAGAACGTCCACTTTGGATGATTAATTTTTAATAAGGTCCCAAACAATGTTCAATTTAGGGAGTTTGATCTACTTTTAAACCCAAAAGCCCCCTTTTTCGAAGCCCCCCGCCCCCATAAATCCTGCGTACAGCCGTGCCTAAGGCCTACCGATGGTTCAATCAAGTTGGTGGCCTGAGGTAAAATCTGGTCCCTATGGTCGAGGTTAATAGGTGTGAGCAGATTATGGCCAAAAAAAGTGCTCTAAAAATGGCGGAGGTGGCAAGTCGCGTACTACAAGCTAATTTTGGTATTTTTTGGAAAGTAGGGATGCTGACAGCATCGTTTAAAAAAACCAAAATTACCCAGAAGTCCCTTTGGGGGGAACACATGTTGGGGTCTCCCTTGTTCAAAAGGGCCGCCATTCGTTGTTTGGGTATATCGTTTTAATACTTCGTGTCTTAAAAATCCTATTTTGAACACCTTTTACTATTTTTTCATTCAATCAATTTTGATAAGTAGCACAACTATATAATTAACACATGATCACTTAAAATAGCAGAACGCTAGAGGGGCGCGTGCCAAATGGCCGCAATGCGCGTTGACGACTACTTGCTGATTAAATTTTCCAATTTCATCTGCTTTTTTTTCAAGTAATTGATGTAGCGGTGGGGAACGGCATGCTTACGTTGTATTTTTAGAAAGAAGCAGGGATGCTGACCACATCACAACCAAAATTACCCAGAATCCCTTTGAGCAACAATATTCAAATGGCCGTCATTCTGTTTTTTTGCATATAATCATTTTTTATACTAGTTCTTACATAATCGCGATTTGAATACTTTTTTTGGCAATCTAATCACCAATTTTTAAGCACTACTATTAAAATTAACATGTGATCACTTACAATATCATACACTAGAGGGCGCTTGCCAAATGGCCGCCAATGTGAGTTGAACGACTACTTACTGATTAAAATGCTCCCAAGTTAAAGCTTTTTTCCAGTAATGATGGAGCGGTGGTGAAACGACAAATGGCCTACAAGCTAAATTGATATTTTGGAAAGTCAGGGATGCTGAAAACATCACATCTAAAATTACCCACCCCAGAATCCCTGTGGGGCAACATATTAAAAATGGCCGTCGTTCTTGCGTTTTTGCATATATCGCTTTAATCCTGACTGCATTCTTATTAATCGCGATTTTGAAATACTTTTTGTGCTAGTCTTCTCCTTACCGGACGCACACCGAAACACGAATCGGTTGGGGTCGGCTCCTCGGTTTAGGTCCCATGATGTAACCCCGCTCACACCTCCTCCTTGGGCTTTTACAGAGGCTCGTCGATCCATGATATCCTTGACACTATGAAGATGGAATCCTCGACAACAACCCACTTTCCCAGAGAGTTTATCGCCTAGACGTTCTGGTGCAAAAGGATATGTTGCTTACTAGCAGCACTGTATATCACCGGTAAAAGTGTGTGACAATCAAGAGCTCTAGGTGAGTCCCTCTCAGTGCGAGACCCGAGGATACACCTAGCGCTGGTGCCTAGCTCCCCCCTTCCCTACCTCCTTCCACGTCCTGAGAGAGACTACCAGTGGGATTCCTAAGTCAAAAGTAAGGTCGCGGAGGGCAGCTATCGAGAGCGCAGTTTAGTTTCCTCTCAGCATTTGAGAGGGGCTACACTAGTTGTGCTACCGGTGAGCTCCTGATAAGTCCCCCTTAAACGACTTCTTTCTCTGTGCCGATTTTCAGCAATGGGCGATACTGGTTTAAAGAAAAATTGTCACCCCAAAAGGGATATTACTAATGTTTATGAAAGGCACCCAAAATAACTTCCCCAAATTTAGTTGGCATTAACTTTGTGTCCCCCTCCCCTGCCTATTGGGACCTTAGAAGCGCCCTCTAGTGTCATGTTACTGTAAGTGATCACATGTTATCGAATATTAGTAAAATTTAATCAAAATAATAAGCAAAATTAGAAGAAAAAGTGATTAATGTTGTTACTAAAACGCCAATCATGAAATTATTACCAAGATCACAAATGTTAAGCCACGTTGAAGGGTCATTAGCATTAAAGTAGGAATTCAGGATTTAGGTAATGTTTGTTTGTGATGTTGTCTGGATTCATACTTTCTATTTCATTAGGGATTGTAGTTGATATTTCACCATCGCCCACTTAATATACTTCACAAAACAAGCTCAAATTGGACCATTTTAATCAGTAAGTAATCATTCACATGCACCATTGGCAGCCATTTGCAAGTGCCCTCTAGCGTTATGCTGCTTCAAGTGAAAAATTCCCGTGTTAATCCAAAACTAGTGCCCAATTACCAAATTGATACAAGTGTTCAAATCGTGATTATTTAAGACGCAGTATTGAGACGATACGAAAACACAGAATGGCAGCCGTTAAGACGCCTATAGAAAACATGTGGGCCCCAAAGGGATTCTGCGGTAATTTTGGTTTTTGAGAGGGTTGTCAGCATGCCAACTTTCCAAACTACCAACATAGTTGTAGTATATGTACCACATTATCACCGCCGCCCTAATCGTATTTTAGCAATTAAAGCTCAAATTGGACCGTTTTAATCAGTAAGTACATTGGCGGCCATTTTGGCTACGCGCCCTCTTGTGTTATGCTACGTAAGTGATCACGTGTTAATTCAATAACAGCGCTTATCAGAAGTGATAAAAAAATAGTTACAAGGTGTTCAAATTAGTAATTATTTAAAAAAAGATTATATTATTAACCGAGATATGAGGGATTTAAATTAAGAATGGCGGCCATTTGAAAAACGCCATTAACAAATGTTCCCCCAAAGGGATTATGGGTAATTTTGGTGTATGATGTGTTCAGATGCCAGACTTTCCAAAAATACCAAAAAATTAGATTGTAGTACGCGACTTGCACCTCCGCAAAAATACCACCCTAATCTGCTCCCCTATAAAGCATTTACGTTAATATACTTGCAAACGCAAATGAAAGGTACGGATTTGTTGGTTGTTGAATTTGATATTCCAACTAACACAAAAATAACTATTGGATAAAAGGTATTTGTGCTGATTGATGGTTTCAGAACCAAAAACAGTCAGGAAAAATATTTTTGATAAAAATTACTACTTCTTTAAGTGATCAAGTTAAAGTCCCAAACATGCTATTCCATTCTTAGGAACCAGGCCAACGTTGATGTTGAAAAAACAAATGGGTTGATACACGTACTTTGGATGTCCTGGACGACTTGGATTGGTATAGAATTTCATCGTGTTAATTTGAAATGTACCATTGAAAACCCATTAAGTCTTTTTTTTTCACAATTTTTCACAGAGCTATTTACCACCAATTTCTTCATAAAATTGGGCCAGGGCGATTCTCCCAATTGTACTTCTGTAAGGGAAATTTCCAGAATCTATTTTTCCAGTTATTTTGTGAATGTGAAAAGGTTTGTTTTTTTTTAAATGCATTTAATTATGTTTTTTAATTAATTCTGTTTCTGGGAGTCTTTTATTTTCTCCAATTTGAGACAAAGGTTTGGCGTTCTTGGACACTTCAGAACATGATAGCTGAATTTCTTTCTTTTTCTGTGCATGAAGTTTTATAGCAACAGGTGTAAATTCCAAGGAAATGGCCACCAAATTTTGTTGTTTTGAATTTGGTCAAAATGAAAAGGGAACACGGAAAACAAAATTGACTGAAAGCAATGAGAAAATTAATTTGCATTTAAAGAAGGGACCCTTGAGCCTTGAGTTGTTCTTTCTTTTTTTGCCTGCATGCAATTTTGGGGAATTTGGCCTACCATGATCTTCAAATGTGAACTTTTGTGTGTGGTGGTGTGCTGGATGTAGTAGAGTGTCCTTGTCGGGTCTTGTGGGCTGATGTTTTTGTCGTGTTCTCGTACTTCTGTTTGTTGTGTTTCTCCTAAAAAATCTGTGTTTGTTCCCCCAAAACTGTCTGAGGCTGTCCTAAATTTTGCTTGCCATGCTCGCCCAATCCAAACAGTGTGTGCTGCCAGGTTATGGAGGTTCATCCTTCATGTTCTGGGTCTTGGTTTGATCCGTTCCATTGTCTGACACAAGATGCGGGGCTGTAGACTCTCTGTTGAGATCTGGGCTAAACTTTCCTGTTTTCATTACATTGATATCTTGATGTAAAATTTTAAGTGTGAGCAGAAGGGTTTGGTGGACCATATATTGTATGTTTGCTTTCAACCATCAAACTAAGTACAGGTAATAAAAAAAAAAAAAAAGAAGGATTAGAAAGATGTTCATCCTGAAAACTTTGATCCTACAATAGAGGACCTGTGTGTCCTCAGATGGAGTCTTCATTTCCCTCTTCACCTTCTCTTTTTCTTTATTCTTTTTAAGAGAAAGCGGAAGCGATGGGTGTGTTCGCACGCGGTACCACAAAAGGGGAAGCTCACGAGCATATAATTAGTCACAAAAGTGTCTTGACTAATTGCAAATATAGTCATAGCACATTATTTGTTATAATAATCCACAAAATAGTGCTAAAAAGTGGTTTGAATTCAAATATGTTTTTAAAGATTTTCGTATTAAATTCATAATTGCAGTATTTCTGTTCTGCAACTTGATAATTAGGACTTTTTTCATACAAAATTCAGTCAAAGAAACTATTATCAAATGACCATGTTTAATTTAAACTCTTCATATTGTGCTTGACTACTAATAATTCTAGTCATTGGGTTAGTCTAAAGTCGTCTTTTAATTATCAATTACTTTGGTCCCCCCATTTGACAAATTAAAATTCGTCATTCATAAACTTTTTGTATTTAGAGTGTACATTTAGAGGTAATGAAATATTTTTGTATCAGAAAACTAGTTTAAAATAGGACAGGTTATTCTCCAGCATAGCAAACATGTTTTCCAGCATTGCGTCATTATTAGAATTATACACAACTGATGTGCAATGCTATTTTAATAATACACTTTTTTGACTAATTAATATTCTCAGGATACGGTCCCAATTTCCTGAGTTTTCGATTAAAGGTTACAGTTTGGAGACAGTCGACTTGTTGTTGGTATCGGGAGTTCAAAAGTACCGGGGGTTAGATCCACTTTCGGAAAAACGATTTCTTTCCCACAAGGTTAACACTTTTCGAAGTCCCGACCCCCAGATCCTTGTATGGACCTACTTTCCCGTTGCTCTTCCCATTCTCTCTTTTGCTTCCTCTATAGTTACCACAGCTTGTGTAGCACAATTGCAACTGATTAACGACTTGGTCAGCCCGCTGCAAAGCACCCTGTAAAAGCTTCGCATCATGGAATTCTTCCCCTCCGCCCCCGCTCCCTCCTCTCCCCCTCCCGGTGTTAAGCCCTTGCTGAGGAGCTGATTCAAGCGGTTTTTGGAGGAATCCATCAGGCAATATTAATGCCGATTTTAGGGGGGAAAATTTTTCCATAAAGCTCCACAGGAGCCTGGCAACGTCCAAAATCCTCAACTCCTAGTATCGAACATCGTGCGTCCTCCCCCCCCCCCCCCCCCCCCCCGCGTCCCAACTCTGCCCTCTTCTAAAACATCAATGCAAATATCAGCAACCAACCCCCCCCCCCCCCCCCAAATGCACTTTCATTCATTCATCATCAATTTCCCATTTTTGGAAATTTTGTAAATTTTTCACTCGGAAACCTCCTATTTTGGGTTAAATTTGGCTGCCTCTCACCCAAGACACCTATTTTTTCAACCCTCTGTAACCGAATGCCCTGTGTTTGGAAGCGGCAGCTACACCCATATCCATTTCATGTGAGCCCCCCCCCCCCCCCCATATCAGCCCATATGTGAAGCAAACGAAATGTCATAGCCGGACAGGCCAGATCTGTTTTAATAGGCCTAGTATGGATACGGGATTTTCGATACAAGAAAATGATGAATATTGTCTTTCATTTAAGATGCAAAGAGGTGCGAGTTCTTTGAATGCGACATAAAATAAACAGAAATCTGTATTCAATTAGTGACAAAACTATCAAAATAAAAATGATTTTGTAGTATTTATTCCATACATGTAACACTACAAGGTTTAGACCAGGATCATTTGATTGCTAATAAAATACATAACATCGAATACTAATCATTTTTTAAAAGAGAGTTGTAATAAAAAAATAACCTCATCCTGAGTCAAATAAAACATTAAACCATGGTTAAACCGGATTTGAGGAGGCCAAACACTATACGACAAGAATTGCAACCTGGAAATTCCCGGGAAATTCCATTCTCTGCATGGTGTGTTACTGCTGCCCATACGCCGTGCGACAACCCCAGATGGTTGTCAACAGCCGCTAAGTTCCCAGGGCCCGTTTAAATCCTGCGCAAAATAAGCCGTCGCGCTAATTGGTCTGGATGACATCTCTACACACATACGCACTCGAGATGACAGTGCGACTATACCGGAACTTTTGGTTTGA